>CABFOV010008747.1:8051-22185 GCA_902141375.1 Timema poppense
TTTTTCCTAAATGGTTTTCCACTCTCCCTCCACGCAAATGCGGGTTCACTTCCTCTAATTCAACCTTCCCAATTCCTAATACATTAGAGTAAATAGTACTTAAAGCGTATAACCCGAACGGGTAGTAAGACGTGGTGCTAAAAAAAAAAAGTAATCCTTACAACAATAAAACAACCATTTTTACTTCCTTTTTAAACCTCGGAGAGAGAATTATTGTGATAATCCACCAAATCGAACTTGAGATTCTGACCAGTGTCGACGTTTCATGACCCATTGAAGTAAAAAAGGTTGTTTTCGTGATGCCATCATCCTGTTTGTCTGTATCTCAGCCTAGAGACGAAACACCATTTTACAAACCAGTATAAAACTTGGTATATAGGTTCGATTCCCATGTCCAGGTTTCATTTCTCATTTTAATGAACATGATATCTATATGTAGCTGAAGAAATTGTTTGGAATTATATATCTAATTCTGAAATTGAGGGTAGTTTACTTATGTGCAATGATAAATAATCAATTTTCTTGAAATCCGATTAAATGGTTTTGATTAAATTTTGTATCTACAGTCATTTATTAACATAAACGATATGGAAACTTTCGTTTCCCAATGAAAATTAATTTGAGTATATTTCACATTATCAGAGGTTTATAATTTTAATTAGATCTCCGCCACTATTTGGAATATTAAATAACTTATTATTCTAATGAAGTAATACTCTTATAAGTAAAGATCTTTAATTTTAAATAGCTTTTATATAAACCTAATAATTTCTTGGCCACTAGACAATAGGTATATTTTCATTGATGTTTTTGAAATATTAATTATTTGTGCTTTTTAGTAAACAGAGATAGTCCTATTTTCTCAATGTTTCTAAAACTGTAAAAATGTATACTATTTCGTTTCACAAATCTCACAAGTTTTTTGGTAATGTCTCTTATTTTAAGATAAAAGTGAGTTTCTGTGCGGTCCATTGTACCACAATTTATATTAAAAATTTGTGAAACCGACACACAAACACACATACCGACATTATATTCTATTAATACGAATAAAATAATCAATAATTAAAATTACTGTTTACATTAGGATAACTTAACCATATATTTATATATATATATATTGCGTTTTCAAAAGTATGAATTAAAGTAACGTTCATTATCTGTGTGGTTCTAATTCCTCTCCTCAATTTGTTGCTACTCTTGGCTGGGTGACATGCTTCGGCGATTACGCCATCATAAGTTCTGAGACAAGCCAATGAAAAAATAATAAATATTTAAGTTAGAATAAATTAACAAACTAAACATTCTGATAACATCAAACTAGCAATATGAGGCTACACAGACACATTCATCAAAAACTGACGCTTAGAAGGTAATAAAGTCGTAAAAATAAAATGAGAGAACGAAAATTATAAATATATAAAGTTAATAATTAGGAAAGACACCCGAACTATCAAGCTAAGCTTCAGATTGGGACTAGTTAGTATTTATGAAAAACATTTGAATTGTTGAGTAAGGAACGTTAAGGAATATTTAAGAATTTTATTTATAAATATTACTAATTAGTCTGTTAATTTATCGTAACCTAAATATATACTATTTTTGCATTGGTTTGTCTCAGAACTGATGATAGTGTAATTGCCCAAACATGTCACCCAGCCAAGAGTTGCAATAAATTTTATAAGGAGAGGAATAAAAACCACACATATAAGGAACGTTATTTTAACTAAACTTTTCAAAACGTCAAGTGTTATCCTATTTGGTTACACATCTTTCATAAAAATCAGATATATTATAAATACAAAATCATATAAATAAGTATTACAATTGATTATAGCATTGTATCGTTGCTTCCCCTTCACTTTAATATGTAGAGGAGGTGACGATAACTATTACAAAGTAGAGACTGGTAACTATTTCATAAGAGTAAGATAAATGAATAGGTAAAAAAAATAGATTTATTATAAAAAAAACCCATAAAAAGATGATATAGGGTTACAATTGATAGCAGGAAAACCGTAATAAATGTCCGTTAAATTGATTAAGTAAAACATGTAGCTCTTAGAAGTATAAAGGAAATCATTATGTTTTAAACTCATGAATATGATAGGATTTAACAACTCCAAAAATATAGGAACTCCCCTTAGCATGGGAGAATACGTGTCAAGGACGACACGGAACAGTCAAATGGAAGCTAAGTTGATAGAGAGTGTTGGATTCCAAAAACAGCCGGGATAGAGCCAGACTACCACCAGAAGGGTCTAAACAGAAAAAAATGGCTAATTATTTACTAATAAAAATATAACTGCAAACCCTATAGTTTTAGAGTTACCAAGCTAAATGTCGGCTAAGCTAAATAGCTTGATTTGAAATTAAGAATGGTCCCATATAAACACTAAATAATAAATGCTAAGAGGACGGTCTGTGAATTACATTAACAGATGGCTAACAATCAGTTGTCAACTCAATTGTACTATGGATGGTCCTTTCCCAGTGGGTACTGCCAGAGCACTCAATAGTATATTTATAGCATTACCCACTCCCTGGGGTATACGTGAACTCTTGTACCCACTAACTTTAAACACTTATACTAATGAAGTGCCCAACAAAGGGCAAATGAAAATACTATCTGTGCGGAACACTACACAACACAAGCCTTGTTCCGCACTTTGCGCACCCAAAATAGTAACACAGAAAGAGGGGTGCCAATAAGAATGCTGTGAGATACTGACCTAACTAGGTCCTCAAATAAAGATGTTAGACAACCTGCTTGTGGCCATACCAAAATTCGAACTGGTTAAGGCCCGTTGACTCGGTGTTGGAGGACTAATGCAAGTTTAGTGGTATTAGCTTACTAACGTTCTAGTTGTGTTGACATGCATTTTTCACTTGTATTAGTATCGCTTCTAAAAACATGGCTGAAAATCAAGTTGTGCTAACTGATATCTCTATTGGTGCAATTTTTTGTTTGTCATTGCGTCTCATTTATCGCTCGGGTTATTTATACGTATATATTAATTACACTTATGTTCTAGGATCTAGAAAGGGTGAATATAAATAGGAATGGGTAGGCAAATAAATTACAATTTTTCAGTAAACGCAATATATCAAAATTAGTTGACATGTTTAAAAAAATTGTTTTATATAAACAATATAACAAAGTTAGTGATTAGTATGTTTCATATTTCTTAATTCCTTAATTGTTTAAAATGTATTTCAGTTGATCCCAAATGATTACTATTTTATTTTTCTTGGCATATATAATAAATAAAATTAAACTCAAATAAGGTCAATAAATCCCAATACAACCCTCTGTTGGGCTATTTTTTTAAATAGGCCTAACGCAGGTTTTCTAAACCAGTTTTAAATTTTGGTATAAGGCCTACTAGTAACAAAATATGTTGTTAAATGTTAGCTTGCTAGGCCTAAAATATTCCTTAAAAATAATAATTAATTAATTTGTATATTGATTTAAATATAAACTATCTGGTTTGTTATGCGATAATACTATTATGTATCTACTCAAATTTTCAAAGCATTACTAAAAAGTGTTTGAAGTTTAATTAAAACTTATAAAGATTGGTTAAAGTAAGATTGGAAAACGTGCCGAAGATTTTGCGTGAAAGCCACCAGCCATGCATACCTTACTTGCCGACAACGTGAATATTGTGTTGCCGGAACTAATCACGGTACTACAATGTTGTATTATATTTTGTGATTGTATTTGAAAAAAATTACACATTCCTCGTTGATTGGTAAAAAATAATGGTTTGATAAAGTTATTGATAACATTTGTTTACCGATATTAAATTATATCGCTCACAAGACACATTTGCAATATTTACGTAGACCTAAAAGTTTATTTTGGAAACTTCTAGAGAATTTGTACACCTGATATAACTTTACAATATCCTCTAGTGCAATATCTCTTGCATTTTTTTCTTTATAAATTCGGTGCTTAAATTTTTACATAAACTCATTCTTTTCATAACATTCCACAAATAAGTGTCCCCCGTACAACCCTTTCCTTAGTTGCCGCCATTTTTAATTGTCTACTTGCATTAGTAATGTTGGAAGGTCGCCATCTTTTTCACTTGCAAGTAGACTAGCTTGTCTGTTTACACGTTGCAAGCTGTGCGCGCGCAGACAAATTAATGTACTTGCATTAGTTAACTAATACCGTGTCAATGGACTTTAAGGACTTAAAACGGAATAATGAACTTATGTAGAGGAGGAACCTTAAAGCAAGATCCTTATTACATATAGAGCTCAAAGCCCCAGTATTTAAACTATATCATATGGACATATGGAAAATATATAGTCAGACTATTTGACCAAAGATATTTAGTCATATTGACCAAAGTTGGTTTTGTGTCATTCTGACTAAATTGACGAGTCTGAAGGACTTAGAAATCATTACAGCTGCTTCGACTAACAGAAACACAGTCTTCTTGACTACTACAACAAGTTTGAAGGGCTTGGATATTTGTTGAATACTTGATACGTCACACGAGATTCCCTTAGCGTCGAGGGGATGAGACCCATGACCCAAACATCAAGACCACAAATTTCTTCTTCAGGTGCCTGAGCATAAGTTCCTCCTTCGAGGATATAATATGATGAACTACAGTCCTGTGAACCAAGAGGTCACCCGTTATATACTCAATATCCTGACTAAACCGGACCATATATGGGTATGTAAATAAGAAAAGGGAAGGAAGGGGGAGGTTTGTAACAGTGGAGAAAAGTTGCCAAGAAAGTCCTCTAGGGCAGCAGCGCTTGCGTTCACAGCATTGAACCGACGACAGTCAGGCCTTTCTTCAACTTGGAGTTCAAGGGTTTAGACGTCTGTTGGAAACTACCAAGCCTTCGCTTACACCATGCTGGCAACATACAGCATCTAAGCATGGTGATTGTATCCGGGAACATCCACTTAATGTAAGTAAAACACAAATTGTATTTTTCCAGAATATATTAGTTTTACTTCTCTCTTTTGGATTCCGTTATTTTAGTTAAGTATTTTGTGCAAATTATGGCTTGTAAATATCATATCACTTGGTTGACATGCTAAGGCATTTCTCTCACAATAGACTAGATGGTTTATAACAGGGAGACTGAAGTTTGAGTCCTGGTTGGTTGTACTGAGGGTGGATTTCCTAAATGGTTTTACAAATTCCCTCCACGCTAATGTGGGTATTGTTACGATAGTTAACATAAGCAGATTTTAGAAACCATTCGACTCGAATAACAAGTCTTGAACATTAAATCCTTTACACTCATTTACTAATTTTGTGAAATATGTTAACTTTCATTTCAATATATTTCATGTTGATGTTATACTGCTAATTGTTTTTTACATATGTAAGTTTCATGAAGAATAACCTAGTCGACAATTTTAACCTTTTTATCAATTATCTTTCTACCGTCACTGTTTAAATATCTTAAACATTACGGAGCATGTCTTCCTTGTCAAAATATTTTCAAAATGTTTATTAGTGTAATTAATTGTTCTTCTAATATGTTCATATTTGTTGGTATATTAATTTTGCTTATTTTTACTAAGTCATAACCTTCATAAAACTTATTATATTTATCTCAAGTATTAAAAATTTTGTATAGTATTTAAGTTATAATAATAACTCTAATCTGGTAAATTTGCTAGTTTACACTTTTCACTGCTTATCAGCTAATCCTTTAATCTGCTACTACTTAAATAGTGTGTTGCACAAATTTAGATTTTTCCTTATTCTATGATAATTAATTTCAGAATCTTACTATTTAACAATCTCAATTATGATTTTTGAGAAATATTATTGTGCCTATTTTATTCGACTTAATTTCTTAATATATTAATTTCTCTTTGAATAAATTATCTTTATGTTATGTTTCTTAGTTTATATTGTTTAAGTGACCAAAATAAGTTGTACCAATTATTCTAATTAGCTGTTCCAAATAAGTACGTTCCTTATTTTATAAATTATTATCACTTCTAGCTACAATTAAGATGAATATCATAAAAATATTGACTTAAAAAACGGGTAGTTATGTAATAAATTTCACACTATTTACACATTTTATTTTAGCACCCCGTATTACTATTGTACATTTATGAATTAGAAATAATAAAGGTTGAATTTAAAGAAAGCGTACCCATATTGNGTTATAAACCATCTAGTCTATTATGAGAGAAATGCATTATACTGTGCGTCCACTGAAGTGGCTCACACTATAATCTAATATGAATGGAAAATAACCCTGAGTATGGGACGATTCCTGGATAGTTCAGTGGTAAGACATGGGTGTGCTGAGTCAAAGGTCCTTGGTTCCATTCACGTGTCCAGGTGTTCTATTTATATTTGAAGAATATTTAATTTATTTTGGCCAAAATAAGTTTCGCTATAAAAAATGTAAAAATACTAGTCTCTTATCATGTCACCTACATCCCAACCTTAAAAAATTAGCTAAATTATTTCATATGCGTACAACCCAAACGGATAGTGAGACGATGAAAAAGTGGAAATTATAGTATATATTAATTAGGCGTGCTTATATACAAATTTCTTTGGGGCTACTGTAAATACTGTACGTCATACGTGCATGACTGTTATCAACAATCGACTGACTCTCTTAGGTGGTCACACGGTCTAGACATTTACTCCCGCAGTAAATTAGACTGCCAGTGACGGGAAGATCGAGGCTTAAATCTCAGTTGGGTGTAATATGGGTGGTTTTTACAAAATGGTTTTCCACTCTCTGTCCACGCAAATACGGGTGTATTTCATACAATCTTTGTATTTCCTAAAACCATTAGAGTTATTAGATATATATAAGCGTATAACCCGAAAATTTACTGGATCCTTTTAATGTTTCAACTACGTCGTATCGATCGGCCAGGCGTGTAATTCCCAATGTGTGACTGCTACACACATTTCGAAGAGCCTGCAACCACCCACTCCACCCTTTCACCCCTTTCCCCCTCATCACCCAAAAACCACCCCCACCTCACCCTACCAACCATATATACGAGAGGTAGAAATATATTGCCGGTAAATTATTCAGAATAACACTTAAAAAACCACTGTGATAAATAATTGCTATTTGTGTGCAGTGTATTACCCTATAATTTGGCAAATATGCTATGAATTACGATTGTATTTATCTCTAAAAGAGATAATATTGGAGTTGAAATGGATGCAGAAATGTGTATGAGGATTAGTGTGGAACTCATTAATATTGATTGACTGTCAGATATTTACAATAGTATAAAACATATTAAGGAGAAGTTTAATAAAACTTGTGTTTAAAACCATAGTAACATTTATTAACGATTTTATCTAATTATTATGACTATATAATTAAATTCTAACAATATTTATCAAAAGAAAAACAATATGATTAATGAAAATATATGTGATTTCTCTTACAAATATATAGATTGTCAATGTCATAGCCATACCGATACATTTGATTGAAATTTCAGCAATTATTTTTATCTAAATGTACGTTTCAAAAAACTATTTTTTTTGTTTGTTTAATAACATGTTTTCAGTATATTGGAGTTCTGGAGTTTAAGACCTATTTTTATAAATAGTAGAAACATTGGTATATAAAATTTGAAGTAGGTAACTTTCACTATGCATAATATGCATGAAAGCTTTGAGTATATATTTATATATATTGTAATGTTTTATAAATTTTATAGAAAATAATTATTTGTTAATATAAAAATACACAATATAATGACAGTTGAACTATGATTCAATTGGTTTATCCATTTTTTATTGGATTATTAAACATGAACTACTACACCTGGCAAATAACCTCTTTTCATTCACGAAGAATTGACACCAACTATTAGCGATACTAAAATAACTGGCGAAAAAATTTAACCCTGATCTTTCTGTAACCAGCATATAATATCCATAAACCTGACATTCATTTCCCCTGTCCACACATTCTGGTTGCAATAATTTAAATCCATACAAGGTATTTAAAAATTAATGCAAAAAACTATCCTAAATATTGTTTTTAATGGTCATAATTTTAATACTGAAGATATTATCTTTTTTGGGGGGGAAAAATCAACCAAACTTTTACAACGAAATTTGATATATTTATTAAGTTTTATAAAATTTGACTAATGGACTTAGATTCAATAGTAGACAAATGAAAAACGATGAATCCGTAACCAAGAACTATCACATTCATCTAAAATAAAAGTGAAAAAATAAAATGGCAAAAATGAAGTCACGCTCTAGTAGCATTGACGAACTTTTCTTTAGGCAATTTATAGACTTGCCATAATATAGCAATTTTGTTTTGTATCCCACAGAATTACTCAGTAAAAACTTTAAGAAAAAAAAAGAGAGATAAAAGTCGAATAATGATAAAAATCATCCATAAAATAATACCCCCCCTTTTTTTTACCCTCGTATTTTCTCTACCGCAACTTACAATGTTTTCCATGGAGCGACCCAATTTTCACCCCTAGCAGGCATCAACTTTTCATGACGTCTTGAAGAAGCTTATGTTGATCTTATAAATAGCTTCACACTGAGACGACATTGCAATCTCGTCGTGTTCCAACCTATTTATCATCACACATCCCCCACAACGAAGAAGAGTGCTCGCTTCTTTCTGTGTGTGTGTGTTTTTTTTTATTAAAGTGAAGACATCATGGATAGCTAAGAAAAAAGAACCTACTCTACTGATTTTTTTCAAGCTATGGGATTTTTATTTTTAATTTTGCTGTTGAATATTAATATACGTTGATAATATCTACATTTAATTACATACACCAATTGGTGTGTATGAATATTTTATGAAAATAAACCATAATATTATTATTATTACTATTAACACCGCGTCTTACTACCCGTTCGGGTTATACGCACTTACGATAATGTGTAATGGTAGGGTGATTGTGAGATGAAATGTAGGACCTACAGTTTAACGTGGAATCCGAACCATGCTGGAGGCCTGGCATTCCTCACATTCACAAGATGTCTTGTCAGAGGTGAAGGAAGGGTTTGGTAATCGGATAAATTTTAGCCGGGACCGAGGATTGAACCCCGGCCGCCAGCATAGAAGTCTGACACCCTACCCCTTAGACCGCCAGGTCACCTAAACCATAATAAAACTAAATAAATGCTCTCACATATTCCCTATTTAAAAAAAAGTAATATATTGACTTATGAACAAGGGAGTGGGTTAAAACAAACTTACTGAGCAGGTGCAAGAAAGTATTGCGATCTCCGGACTACTGGGTATTTGTATGCTAAGAACAAGCTCACTGAGCTAACCTGGTTGTCATAGCAGTTGAAACTTTATGATTTACATTGCAAGTTTGACAGCAGCAATTCTTAAGGTGGGGGGTGCTATTGAGCGCAAGCTTAGTGCATTCATTTTCCAGTTTTTACAGCATAAACATTTCTTTTGGCCAAATAAAATCAAATATTTCTTCTATAGAAACATATAATTTAGTTGTCTGCACTTGACAATCTCAACAGTTATTGAATATCTTCCATGAGCATAGCAGCGTTTAAAGACAAACTTTTTAAATAAAGAAAAAAAGTTGTCATTAAATTCCAGGACACCTTTGATCGATTTTCAAGAATTGTTGAGATTAGCATGTGCAAAAAAAACTAATCTTTATGTTTATATAGAAGAGATATTTGATTTACTTTGGCCAAAAAATGTTTATTCTATAAAAAGTTAAAAAAAATACTGACCTAAACTCATGCATCCCACATTAAAGGAAACACATACATTTCAGATAAATAAATATTTCAATATCAATGGGATAAATGTATGAGGGTAGTCATGAAATAAATAAAAATAATATTTAATATAATATGTTGAAACTTTCCTGTGATCTTGGGGTAGAACTGTTAAATGAATATTGTCAAATTTTTTATGTTAAATTTTAAATCTAGGAACAATGTTCACTTTTAATTTTGGAGAGAAACTTATTTTTTTAAATGCAAATAAATAAATAAAAAATAAATTATATTTTCAAGCAAACCAAAATTTAGTATGCTCTTNTTCAAGCAAACCAAAATTTAGTATGCTCTTAATTATTTAAATGTAATGATTTAGATTGAAAAAATAATATTTTTGAAACTTTTATAAAAATCACAATTAAAATTGAATAAAATTAAATAATTAAAAGTAAGGACTTGTTAGCATTATGTAGAAAAATAGCTTTGATGATAGTAGTTCAGTTTTTGTAGAATATGTTCTTGGATGGCTTGAAATGCTAAGAGTTAAATCTCAGATAAAAATGGTATCATCTAACCCATTGATTTGGTATTCTTTTGGAAAAAAAAATTGAAAAAATTATTGAAGATTGAAAATTATCATAATAGACTACAGTTAATATTTTAGAACTCTCTTCACAAACATTACAGGTCCCAGTTGGGATATGGTATTAACTGTTGACACGTTTACTTTCAACTTTAATTACATTCTTATAATATTTATTCTTGTGATAAAATTCACAACTGTGGATTTATGACATCTTTAAAACGATGGAAAGATAAAAAAAAACCTCGATCAAAATTCTAAATGGGCCATCTCAATTTCAACGGGGTTAGTCATAAAACGTACCATATTGGAGCTGAAAAGGTGAGCTCTTACCAAAGAAATGCAACTTCCGTAAATGTTGATTTAAACTGGTGATACGTATTAAAACGGAGATATAAGAAATATTACAAAAAAGTCTGAAAATATAATAGAATCGTTTTAAGATAATAAATTTTCTTTTTAAATTGACAGATAATGAAATTCAAAGTTTGCGACATTTAAATTTAAACAAGCTTTCCTCTCTCTGTTTTGGTGCATATATTTTCTCTCACATACTAGTTCTCTTGATCGCTACTAGGAGTTCTATCGCGAAGACAACAAGGCCTTCTTAATGGCCCGTCTACATAGAGTCGTACCCTCTTGTCGGAAGTCAGAGTCGTAATATTTACTGTCTATGTTGACTGTCGTAATCGCAGTAGTAAGTCGGAACTGTCGGAATAGATTGTCGGAAAGGGATGAAAACTGTCCATCTCTTGCGTTGCAACACGTTGCGTTCAGCCAATCAAAATCCAATATGGTTGCATTACCAAAATCAGTTTAATATTTATTTAATCTAGTATAAAAGCCTACTTCATGGAAATCTGGGTAATATAGACGGCATTTTTTTATTAAAAATAATTGTTTAATCATATATTTTATATATAAATATTAATATTATGACTTGTTATAAATTCATGTGTACTCTTTACCTCGTTTTTTGTTGACTCTGAATCGTTAAACACTAGTGTAAAAGGTATTTCGAGAATATAGTTATTTAGTGTCACTATTTATCCTCGTTTTTACGAAAGAAAAGAATCTTTATATTGGAAACAGTTGTACCTATTGGTTGAAATTACGTGCTACGACACTTAATTGTAGGAACTACAATACGACATGATAACCAAGACGTTACTAATCAGACTTCCGACAAGTGGTTATGACATTCTTTAGACCCCCTTCCCCCTTTTACTCGAAACACTGTAAATATTATCCATCTCAACGAAAATTGAAAAGATTATATAACCCACACTAGTAAGTGTCCAATATATTACCTCCCATTGTTTATTTATATATTTCCATGCACTTTATGGTTGATGTCGTGTTTGTTTTTATTATAAAATAAACGTTATGGAAATGGGTAATTCTTGCTAGCCTCCCTCGTATTTGAAAAATATGTACACATAAAGCTTACGAGAAAGTCATTTTAATCTCCAGGGGAATGGTCTCTTATGTCACAATGTAGTAAAATTTATAAATAATATGCCCACATTTGTATGAAGGGATAGTAAGAAATAATTTGTGAATATATATATATATATATTTTCATTCAATTTTCCTGGCTTGAATCTGAACTCCAATATATCAGTACCAGTAAATCAAAACATCGAGATGACGTTTAGCTGCCGTGTCCACTAATATGGGTAGATGGTTATACGAATGCAAAGTTAAGGGTCAAGTACCTGGCTACTACCTAAAATATTTCGCTAAGCATATAGAGTTTGCTTTAATTTATTAATAATTAAATCAATAATCATAGGTCTGGTAAGTATGAAGAACCCATGGTAGATCGTTTATACAGAAGAAACTGACTAAATACCTAGTTAATGGACTCTGGATTGCACATGTGCAAGTGGAAATCCATTCATAGATGTGCTAAATAATGGTATTGGTTTTTCAATTCAGTGTTTAGTTAAATTTCTCGCTAGTGTGTTAATTTTATAAATGATTGAGCCACCGAGTGCTCTAGAAGCATTTACTACACTATTGGCCTTATCTAATGGATTAAGTTTCTAACAGTGTAGTAGGCAGAAAATTCAGGGTTAGTTAGAGAATATAGAACCTTGTTTAAGCTATTGGCTTTTAAACCCAATGTGGAGAGACCATTGATAAGATATTGACGCAAATGTAGGGTAACATTAGAATTATTCTAAAAGAGATATAGGGTGTAATGAGGTGGATTGGGTAGAACTAGCTCAAGAAAGTTATAGGGTGTATGTAATGAGGTGGACTGGATATACTGGATATAACTAACTCAAGATAGGGATAGGGTGTAATGAGGTGGACAGGATAGAATTAGCTCAAGAAAGTTATAGGGTGTATATAATGAGGTGGACTGGATAGAATTAGCTCAAGATAAAGATAGGGGGCATAATTTTGTAAATACGGCAATTAACCTTCGAGTTCATAATGCCATAGCGTAGGTAGGTTAGTTAGTTTCTAGGAATATTTTCCCCAATTAGCAACTAAAATATTATCTTTTAACACTTACCTCATGTTATATTTAAACATGTAATGTTGTATGAATAGGTTTTTCTTGAAATATTCTGCCAATATTGACACCTTATTGTCATTGTACGCCATTTTATTTTATTTCCTGTATGCACTAATAGTTTCTTTATAGCACGATTTATATATTTTATCATTGTTGGGGTGAGTGGTAAAAAGAGTTAACTTTAATTAATAGCTTTAAAATTTTTACAACAATAAATATATATTTATTCTGTTCTAAATATATTTATTTTTAGTATACTACACATTGTAATCTAAACAGTTTCTGGCTATCTTTCATTACCATTGAGGTATTTGAAAATAAACTTTTAAAATTTAGATTGAAATCCCTGGTAAAATTTTGCAATTCATGCGATAAATATTCAAGAAATGTTGAGATTAGTATGTGTATACAATTAAATGAAAGATATTTACTTAAGAAATGTTCTTATTTATTTTGGCTAAAAATAGGATTCTGCCCTTTTACGCAAACAGAAAGTTTCAATTACTCTAGTGGTGGAGGAATAACTTATATTTATTTCTTAACATGTCTTTTTTCATGTTTATCCATGGAGATCTGTCTTAGACGCAAAGAGGATGATGATATAAAGGTCCATGTTGACTCTCTGTCCCTACGCGCCGAGACGGACGAGGAAGATTCGTGGGAAGGTTGGTGGGGAGCGCGGGGGAGAAGAAGTTTGCTAAGGCGTCGTTCCTTCAAAGGCGCCGACGTTTTCAACACCTTCTTAAAGATTGTCTAAGCCGCTACGCGTGAAAAGTATTCATTAGGTTGGCCTATTCTTTGGCATTGACGTAATTCATCAGAGGTTTATTTTTATTTTTTTTAAAAAAAGGTATACAATATTTCTATCTCTGCTTTCTATCATTTTTTTTCCCCTTCATAACATGTTATTATGGTGCGAAAGTTGAGTGTAGGAGTCATCTAAAAGATTACTCCGTATTCCTTCCCTCTCTACTTTATAACATTTTATTAGATATCCCCTTTTTTGAGGTAATTTACAACCAGAGTGCAAGAGTGAGCTAATACTTCTCTGCAGATTATTAATGCGATATGTGAAGAAAATTAAACTATTTGTTTGTACTGGAGCAATATTTTATTTATTTTAGACAAAATATGTTTTTCCATAAAAAAAACTGCAAAAACACTGGCCTTTTATTATGTCCCTGCCACCCCACCCTAAATTAAATAATGTATTTTTTTGTGTGTGACTTATACATGGATCAAATAACAATTATATTGGTGAATATTATTATTATTATTATTATTATTATTATTATTATT
>CABFOV010008748.1:0-22181 GCA_902141375.1 Timema poppense
AAAAAAAATTGGTTGTTATATCTCACCAATTTAGTGTCATTGCTTGTATAATTGGTGGGCGAGAATAGGGTTAGGGGAGTTTTAATCGCAATTTTCTGGGTGCCATAGAGAAGGTACATGAGACAGTAATGGCCACAAACGTCTGAGGCAATGCTTTGAAGTTATAGCGTGCTATGAGACGTGCGGGAAGTGTTTTTGCATATAAATGCCAGATGTGACTTTATACGGGGTGGAAAACAATAACTGTCAAAATATTCTCCCACGACGTTATTGTTGATAAAGATGGCGACCTAATATGTCCCACGCTTGGTGTGTGGATCAGTGTTGATGCTGAGAGGTGCAGTTCTAGCTATTCTTGCGGGTAGTTGATCAGCAGGGAAAACACTCAACCATGCATAATGGAAACACAGGTTTGATTTCAACGCACGTCTTATGGTGTGTGTGTCTATCTTCAATCATCCAATCTCAAAGTCCCCAAATGATGGAGGCCGAACAGAAATCCCATACAGAATTATGTGCCCTGCACACGGTGCGACCCAATTTGAGTGATTTCAAAGACGAACAACCTCTGTCGTACAGATCTACGACGGGTGTAGGCGTGTATTAGACTATTATTTATTTTTTCGGCCTCTTAACGTAGTCGGTTTATGCACGCGTCGTGACATGGGAGATGAGGGATTCGAGAAATATGTAATCCACATCACCATTATCCTAGGGAGTACCGTGCAGTTTGTTGACGATATAGTCGGCTTGCTTAATAGTGGCAGCTGAAAGTTCCTCGATAGTGTATAGGGGTTTTAACACCCAATATTGAAATAATGTACCGCATACAGATAGCACACTCAGTTCCTTAACGATAAACTCTTTGCTGTCGTCGATGAAGCTCTGGAAATCCACAATGACGTCCATGATATAAATGAATAGTGTAAGGGGCGGGAAGCAGCTTATATTAATTCCCATAATCGGTCACGGCATTTCTGTCCTTGTCAATGGTGATGATGTTGGAAAACTCGCGTACAGGATACAGTTGATGGTTTTGGTGAGAGCTCTGATGAAGCTCACTTCGATGCTTAGAGAGCCATGCCTCATCCAATTCCAATGCAATGTCATGTGGGCGGACAGATTAGATGTGAAATCAAAAGCTATGAGATGATTTCCCTTAAGGAAGGCTTCCGGTGTGATGTCGCTACCTTCGTTCATGAAATGAATACACGTTCCAGAAAACAGTGTGTGGTAGGACATGACATAGCTGCTGTTTGAAAAATTGGGCTGTAGGGGTTTCGACGGCACTGGTTCCCCGTCCACGTACAGCGAGAAATGGCTCATGCCGTAGGTTTGGAAGATGAACGAGTACTTTGTGGCATCTCCGGTGAACGCCACGTTTGACACAAATCCCACGATGCAGCGCTTGGGTAACTGTCCGGTGAATACGTTGTCCAGCCATTTCCCTTGCACTCCCGTAGGAATATTGAGTGTTTTTACTTCCACAAGGGTGATGGGATACTTTGCAGGACCGACGTTTAATACCTTGGCATGTGACAACAGTATAGAAGGTGCTACTTTGACATGTCGCATGAGAAGGCTGGCTTCAGCGATGTGAACCTTAAAGTAAGGGAGTTCAGGGACGACACATATATGAGAAGGGTTGCGACATCATTCAAGGTCACGATCTATTTCTGTCTTGGCAAACTGCCAAATTGGCGTCAGTCATCAGGGAAAACCCAATTTCGGGGAGGGTTGTGACATCATTCAAGGTTGTGGTCTATTTCTATTTTGTCGACCCACCAAACTGGCGTCACGTAACAGGGAAAACCCATTGCCACATATAAAACCAGAAATAAATCTTTGGGACATTGAAGGAGGACAACAGGTCGTTAAACTCATGTCGTCTTGGAAACTACCAGAGGGTAAATTCAGGTATGACGGAAATATACTGACACCTGTCACCAGGGAAAACCCAGTTGGGGAGTGTTGCGATATAACACGCAATGATTACATCACCGGTAAAAACAGTGTTTTGACCCGTTGGTGAAAGTGGGGTTCCCAAACGTCCCGCCATCTATTGATACGAGTCGGAGAAAAATAAACAACTTAACCCATTTCCCCATCCCAGCACCTCTTGACAACAGTTCGGCGAGACAACGAGAACACAACCGCGCCATGGGATAGACTGACAAAGCTCACGTAGGTTCAAATGGCACCCACTAGAGTTCGCTACATATCGAATCTTTCCTAAGAACTTAAGAAGGGAAGAGATACCTATTCCAATCTAGCCCAGAACGTCCCATTTCTTTGGAGTTTGTTATCGAAGATATGTTTGCTACACGCCCCCCTCCCCCTTTTGTGATCTTAATATGTTCCCCCACCTTGTTCCTTTCTCTCCATGTTTCTCTGGGTTTTCAAGCATATATAATGCCAATATGGCAACATGTCCGGCCCTCTTGGACTTAACTTTAGATTGAGGAGTACGTAGCCGTGGCTAAACTTATCTAAAATGTAAGAACAATTTTTTTGGCTTAATTATATATATTTTTGTAACCTTTTCTAAATTCACTTATCTGCCTTTTAGATTATTTTTTTTATAAATATTAATGGTCATTGGAATCATAGCTAGACGAAATAAATAATGGAAATAAGGTTTAATTTTGTGTTTTGTGAGTGAAGATTTCTTTAATAATTTTTCACACTTTCGTTTACAATAATGGGAAAGTTAATCTTGTTTGAAATTTCTCTTTCGAGTTATCTAGTCTTCTCATTATATTATGTATTTTAATTGAAGGTGTTTTATTGTAAAATGGGAATATGAATTGAAGTATTTTTAATGGCTAATGATATAAGTTTTGAAGACTCACTTTTTTCAAATAATTGTTTATTTACATATATGCGTATGGTGAAGATAGATATAAATTTGCAAATAGTATTTTACTAGGGGCTATTTGACGTACCTTAACAAGCAAGTTCCTTGTGGAAAGTGATAGTTAAAATATATATATTTTTTTGTTTTCTCTTGCAAATTTTCAAATTTAATTCTATATTTAACTTTGATATTGTCTTTATATTAATCTTTCATACACATAATAAAAATTATATATTTACACAATCTACAACTATCGTAATAATTTGTTTTATACCATCATATATGGTTCTACCTGTTGATATATATATACAGTAGCCCCATGGCTTCTTTGGTCCTGACCGACAGCTTTGAAAAGTTAACAGACCAAGTTATTTATCACTACGCCGAACCATATGATCTGCAAAAACATGTGTTTAGCAGCTGTCACTTCTGACAGTCAAAGTTTAGGTATATACCTAAATGTTGACTGTTAGAAGTCGGCTGTGGGCTGTCAGTCAGCACCAAAGAAGCCATGGGGCTACTGTATATAAAATTATATTTTCAATGAAATAAATAACAAAAAAAATGTATTTTTGTTTTTTTTCTTAATGTTATGAATAGTGAACATAGTTTTAGGATGTTTGTTTACTTATACTTTTGAGGACGACCGTCTAATAATCATTCCCGCAACCAGATGAATTGAATGTTCTGAGTTTCAGGTATATGTACTCAGACAATTGAAACAATTACTCAAGCGACTCACTCTAATTGTGTTAATATTTAAAAAACAAGCTATTTGAGACTTCTATTTTGGATTAGTTAGGTAAAGAAGGTTTCACTAGCATACAAGCGTTACTAATAGATCTACATATGCGTGCAACCCGATCTAGTAGTGAGTTGTGTTCCTAAAAATAATATATATATATATATATAAAACTTATAATAAATATATATATATAATAATATTTAGCACCGCGTCTTACTACCCGTTCGGGTTATACGCTTTAAGTACTAATTACTCTAATGGATTAGGAATTGGAAAGGTTGAATAAGTGGAAGTGAACCCGCATTTGCGTGGAGGTAGAGTGAAAAACCATTTAGGAAAAACAACCCCCAGTTCACCCGAACGAGATTCGAACCTCGATCTCCCCGTCCTCAGCAGTCGAGCTCAACACGACAAGCGCATTAGCCAACTACGCCACCGAGGCGGGTTATATATATATATATATATAAAGAGAGGGATTTGTGTTAACCTAATTTAATACTGTACTGTACATTTGGTTGAAATATCAATGTCAATTCTGAACCTTCGATTATTTAGGTATAATGTGCTGGAACGCCAGGCTGGGCTCTCAATTGCGTGACGAAATATCTCGTAGATGCATGATAAATCATTCAAGATCCGTACATCTAGGCCTAATGGCAATTAACATCCATTTCCTTGTCATCTAGAGCGGATCGCGCGAGTATCACGAGACTAGCTTTACAAGGTATGGGATGATGTCTTGGGTACAGTTTCGACAAGTCCAACCAATTCGACCGAATTCCATGGCTGGCCGCTGAAAGATCGTATCACTCCCGCCCTGAATTATTTCAGAGTCAGACTGAGAGCCTTAACACACCCGAAGCCAAACATGTCCAGTTTATCTAAGAAGTGTAGTAACAATGGTTTGGTCCCGAGTACACGAAACAAGAAGTTAATGATACCCTCATTAGTTGGCTCATAGTTCGCTGGCTCTGATTGTCCGGTTATCTCGTGAAACCGGCCAAGCTCCTGTACGGCCCAGAGGCAAGACTTCCTTGCCGTACAATGGTAGGCCTCTTGCCTTGCCTTGCCTCGCAGGGACAACTGTCTCCATTACATCACCAGCGTATCGGACAACGCGTCAACTTCTTGCAACTAGGAAACATCGTATCTGTGTATATACTTTATTTGTTGTATGTATTTATATATATGACAGAGTTATTAGAATGTAATAAATAATATATAAACAATGCAATATATATTCTTCTTTAATCTTCAATCGTTATTATTATGTTTTATAAAATAGACTCTCAAGAAACAGAGTGTGTGTGATATTGTACCAGAAAAGGTGGGTGGAGGGTGGAGGGGGAAAGTATCTATCTACCGATATATGGATTATTAATAGGCCTACTATGTACATATTATAAACTAGAGTCTATATATACATTGTTTGTAAAATTAGATTTTTTTTACATATACAGTATTTCAGTATATGTATATATATATTATATATAGTATTGAAAAAGTATACAACAAACAATCTATACATACACAGTGTGTGTGTATATATATATGTATGTATATATATATATATATATACATACATACACAGTGTATATATACACATTGCATATATATGTATATATATGCATACATTGTATATATATAGATAGTATATATATGTATATATTCATACATAGTATATATATGTATATATACATACATAGTATATATATATAAGTGATATCATGGTAAAAATGTTACCTGTTCTATTATTTTGGCTCACGGTTTCGAGATTACTTAATTACACGAACTTTTGTGCTGGCGGCCGGGGTTCAATCCTCGGTCCCGGCACAGATTTATCTGATTACCAAACCCATCCTTCACCTCTGACAAGACATCTTGTGAATGTGGGGAATGCCAGGCCTCCACCGTGGTTCAGATTCCACGTTAAACTGTAGGTCCTCCATTTCATCTCACAATCACCCTACCATTACACATTAGCGTAAGTGCGTATAACCCGAACGGGTAGTAAGACGCGGTGATAATAATAATAATATTTTAAATGTGTTTGCAGTTATATAAAGGTAGTTTCGGAAACAATACAGTAGTGTGCACAGCCGAGATTTGATACCATTTCACCCGGACTACATGAGCTTTTCGTTTAATCCACGTGTCCACTATGTGACACTTGTACTGATACGTAGATAGAGGTTTTATTTTAATAACGATTACTAAAACCGCCCTTGCTAGAACACTGTAAAATGTAGGATCATTTAGTCTGGTTTTAAGGTGACGGGGAGGTAGCATCCTAATACTGGTACGATGTACCAAGTGTTTTTTTCTAAATGGTTTGCCACATTCCTCCCACGCAAATGTGTATACATTCCCTCAACATTCTACCTACTTAGACCCTACACCATTATTAGTGTGATAGACATATGTGCACCTAAACCGAAACGGTAGTGAGACTTGGTGGATTAAAGTACCAACCAAAGACTAAGAATTTCCCCTCTTTCCAGTGTTAGGCTGTAGGTAGCCTCCACATCCGAGACTAGTGTAGTCTTTAACAAAACTATATATATCTGTATGTTATATATATAATATATAAATATATTTATTACACATAATATATTTTATATAATGTCTATTGTATATTATATATAATTATGTAATACTATTTATAAATACAGTCCATAGTATATAAAAATATGTTTATGTATAATATATATTAAATATTTATATAATATATTAACGTATATGTATATATTATATATAATACTAATAATAAATATATTATACATACATTACTAATATTATATATAATTAATATTAATTATATATTATATCATATATACATTGTTATTTATACTATAATATATTTATAAAATTTATATGTTTATATTACAAATATATGATATATAATATATCAAAATATATTTTTATTTATAAAGTATATTATTTATAACATAAATATGTTTTCGTGCCCGGTGGAGGCTGCATGGACTATATATGTTCATTGCAACAACTGATTGAGAAATGTTTTGCAGTAAGGAAGCAAGTTTACTCTGTAAAAGGAGTACGATCGTGTGAATAGGAGTATGTTCTGGAATGTTCCGAGAGAGTATGTTCTGGAATGTTCTGGAATGTTCCGAGAGAGTCTGGTGTGGATGAAATTATGGCTGTGTATGATGGAAGTAAAGCGTGTGTTGAGGTGGTCGGAGCTTTGAGCGAATGGTTCTACTTTGAACAGGGTGTTAGACAAGGTTGTGTTGTCTCCATAATATTCATGAATAGTCGTGAGAGGGTTGCATGGGAGGATGTGGTTGATGTACAAATAGACCATGTGACCATGTGAGTACTGCTGTATTCACGTGTTGATGTATTAATTGCTAGGAACGAAAGTGACTTACAGAATGCATTAAACAATTAGAATGTGGCGACAGGCAGAATGGATCTTAGTATGCTAAGTAATTACTCCAAAACTAAGGTGTAAGATTTTGGTAAGGACGGATAAAGAAATGATTATAAGTTTAGTATAAATGGGAAACTTAGAACCAGTGAATGATTTTGAGAATCTGGGCAGAATGTTCTGTGAGAATGGAAGGCTAGATTGTGAAATCGACAGACAGGTGAATGCATCTCGGAGAGTGTTTGTATGTATGTGGACCATTGCAAAGAACGTGGTATCAAAAGAGGCAAATAGAGCAGTGTATAAAAGTGTATTAACGCCAACATTGTTTAATGGATTTGAAGTGTGTGTTTGTCAGGAGAAACACAAGAGCAAGGTGAATGCTGTAGGAATGTGAGATCTAAGAAATGTATGTGTAAGAACTCGTATGGACAGTCAGTAATGAATGGGTGCTGAAGGATATCCAACAGGTCAATGTGAAACTAGTATCCTACATTAGTTTGGGCAGGTTGAGAGGTTGAGTGTGGATCAGATGATGGAGCAAGTATGTGAAGGTAGAGTGTGTGGATCAAAAGGAAGTGGTGAGCCATGCAAGACTTGGTTAAAGGTTGTAAACAAATAAAAAGAGAAACATTAAAATGTTGAAGAATCAAAGAGCATGCATAACTTGGTATGTGGATGTCGGTGTAGTGGAGCGGGAACGCCGTCTCGGCACAGCCTTTCATGGATAAATATTTAAAATAATTTTATTTTTTAAGTAAATTTTTATACTATGCAATTCCAAGTTAACTAAACGTTTTTAACTAAATATTATATGTTAAAACTTCCTTTAATACTATGAATCAATAAATTCAGATGATATTTACTGTGCTCTAGGCGATTCTTGGAGTTTTAGGGGCAAGTGTCTTAGTAACCTCCAAATAACTTCTTATGGAGGCATTTAAGTTTGTTGAATTTTTTCCGCCTACAGCGGCCCCCCTACAACCTTGGGGAGGCTACAGCCTTGCGTTCCAGCAATGCTACATTTACGACTACGTGACTGGATATTGTTGAAGCGAGGAGAGTATGTGAGGATAGGGAAGTGTGGATGGAATTAGATAAAATTAGTGGGGATGGATTAAATACAGCGTATGTATGTATGTTATGTGAGTATATGTATGAATATATGTATGTTTATTTATGTATATAAGTGTGTATGTTTATTCATATATGTATGTGTATGTATATATGTGTATATATGTGTATATGTATGTGTATGTATATATGTGTATATATGTGTATATGTATGTGTATGTATATATATGTGTATATATGTGTATATATATGTATATGTATGTATATATATGTATATATGTGTATATATATGTATATGTATGTATGTTTATTTATATATGTATATATGTATGTATGTATATGTATGTATGTTTATTTATATATGTATATGTATGTATGTTTATTTATATATGTATATAGTATGTATGTTTATTTATATATGTATATGTCTGTATGTTTATTTATATATGCATATATGTCTGTATGTTTATTTATATATGTATATATGTATGTATGTTTATTTATATATGTATATATCTATGTTTATTTATATATGTATGTGTATGTATGTATATGTATGTATATGTATGTGTATGTATGTATATGTATGTGTATGTATAATGTATGTATGTATATGTATGTATATGTATGTATGTATGTATGTATGTATATGTATGTATATATGTATGTATGTGTATGCATATATGTATGTATGTGTATGCATATATGTATTATTTATAAATATATTGCTTATATATTATCTAAATATAAGACTTATATAAATAATAGATATTGTATATAAATATTATTTTATTTATAAATAAATTTATATCAAACATATATAATACGTGTAAGATAATTGTTATGTGACAGTTGATAGCACTGAACCTGCACTACTTTATGATCATGTCCCATGACCTTGACAAGAAGCCTTCTGTCAAGTGATTTCATAATGTACATTAACTGTTTATTATATGTTGCTGGACTGTTTTGTTTGTCTTTTATTAGTAACCTATATAACAATTAATACATTATTTCTGTAAACATTTTATATATGATATATCTATATAATAAATTATATGTATTATTATACATAAATAATTAATATATCACCCGCCTCGGTGGCGTAGTTGGCTAACGCGCTTGTCGTGTTGAGCTCAACTGCTGAGTACGGGGAGATCGAGGTTCGAATCTCGGTCGGGTGAACTGGGGGTGGTTTTTCCTAAATGGTTTTCCACTCTCCCTCCACGAAAATGCGGGTTCACTTCCTCTAATTAAAACTTCCCAATTCCTAATCCATTAGAGTAATTAGTACTTAAAGCGTATAACCCGAACGGGTAGTAAGACGTGGTGCTAAATATTATTATTATTTAATTAATATATCAATAGATATATCTATTATTTATATATAAATATATAATATGTGTTTATTATATATAACTATCTATATTATCATAATATAAATAAAATGTGTATATTGTCGTTTGTATGTGTATATACACTAGTAATTCTAATCTAAGACGCCAGAAAGATGAAACTTTGCAAACGTTTTCAAGGGAACATGAGCTTAGACCACGTGCCCTCCATCTCGTATATCATCACAAATAATATACCTTATGCAAACACCTCAACATTTTTCTAAACCTCATTAAACATTTAACTTTTGTTCCTTTAATTTGACTCCATCAATAATGTTAGATGGAGAACCACTCCAAGTCTAATCTACTTGTAACAAACAATGACATCTCTGCTCACTCCTCAAGTTCAATGCACTCCCACACAGACACATTGTTGTCGCTCGGGTAATGTTTCTAATTGAATACTGGGGTGTAGGGTTCATCTTGAACAATGTTTAGACCAACCTGACAGAAATGTGCACAGTCTTGATGCTCTCCTTATTTACTTTTTTCGCTGAACCGAATATTTATATCAAATGTAAACTATATAATGAATAAAATCGATGTAGCAGTATTTGGGCTTTATAAAATAATCTTGTTAGGAAGAAACTGGGAGAAAACACAAATATATGTTTAGTGGCCTAATTACTCTGTACTTAGTGTTAATTTATAGGTATTTTTTATCTATTATTATTATTATTAGCACCGCGTCTTACTACCCGTTCGGGTTATACACACTTATGCTAATATGTAATGGTAGGGTGGTTGTGAGATGAAATGGAGGACCTACAGTTTAACGTGGAATCCGAACCACGGTGGAGGCCAATGTCTTGTCAGAGGTGAAGGAAGTGTTTGGTAATCAGATAAATCTGTGCCTGGACCGAGGATTGAACCCCGGCCGCCAGCATAGAAGTCCGACAGCATACCCTCTAGACCGCCAGGTCACCTATATCTAATTAAAACATACATTTTGAAAACCCAAAAAAAGTTATTTAAAAAAAGGCTTACTCCTCTTAAAAACTATTAAATCGATAAAGAACTGGACTATTTTATTATTTGAGAAAGAATGATTAATGTGTTGTATGCTGGAGGCGTTTTATGTAGAGAAACCCCCTTTCGGTCTATAAGCTTAAGCGTTAATAACTACCTTAACGGAGTGGAATGATAAATATAGATTAAATTGAGTGCACACACGTTCACTTGAAAGGGGAGTGGTAAACCATTTACTATAAACATCTTCAAAACACTCGACTGGGATTCGAACCCCAATATCCCTATTACTGGCAATCCAGTCTAGCACGAGAGTGGGGGTAGTAATATATACAATTGTCTAGATAAATATACAATCAGGTTAGTTAATAACCAATTATCGTATAACCCGAACGGATAGTAAGACGCGGTGCTAAATATTATTATATTATTATTATAATAACCAATAATTATAAGTTGTCCTTTAATGAATTAAGGGATAACTGGACATCATCATTGTGTTTATTTAGTTATGGAATTTAAAGAGCGACTGGTCCGAATATTTTCAGTCTGATAATAATGTCCATTCATAGCTTGACTCTATGTACTCTTTTTACTTAACTCGGAGCTTGTGGAGAGGAAGGGGGATCCCCCAACAACGAACGGACCTGGCCTGTATTCTGACAGTGAAATAGTCTAGTATTTAGTATGGGCTTAGACATATACATAGAGTTTGGCGAATAGTGCACAGCAAAAAAATAAAATAATAATAATATTTAGCGCCGTGTCTTACTACCCGTTCGGGTTATACGCTTTAAGTACTAATTACTCTAATGGATTAGGAATTGGGAAGGTTGAATTAGAATTAAGTGAACCCGCATTTGCGTGGAGGGAGAGTGGAAAATCATTTTAGTAAAAACCACCCCCAGTTCACCCGACCGAGATTCGAACCTTGATATCCCCGTCCTCAGCAGTCGAGCTTCAACACGACAAGCGCGTTTGCCAACTACGCCACCGAGGCGGGTCACAGCACATAATGTTCATGAGGTTGAAACATTATTTTCAATGACTGCGCTCACAGCTGAAACAATTCCTACCATTGATTAAACCTTTTTTTTAAAACAAAGTTAGGTGTATAAAACCCTTCGACTTGATACGTATTAGATAATGAACATGCAATGAGAGGTGAGAACCAACTAAACCACCAAAATAGGCCCTAAAGAGTAGACAACACATATATTCTGTCGATATTATAACTTGTGTTGAAAACTGTATCTTATTTTATTACAAAGAATCAAATCTGAATTATGGTACAGGCACTACTTATATCAGAATATTTTTGTCTCGAAATATATAATTGTATTTAACTAACGTTATTTTTTCCATAAGCCCTTATTGACCTGGGCTATAGGAGCTAAGGGGTATCAGGTCGACTTATAAAAATTAAAAACTACTACAGTAGAATTAAGTGAGAATTAATAATAAATACGTTTCATTATTGAACGGTTTTATTCTTATTTTGACTTTTGGTTTGTACGGACTACTTTTATCCATGAAATTAAAACCAGCCTTAATGTCCTAATAAAGCAAACAAAAAAGTTAAATTAGCCTGAGTCGACTAATTGTGTCAAGAGAGAACTTGATGAGTGAAGTGTAGCCTACAGGGTGATCAGAGACAATAAGTCAGCCACGGGAGCTATCACCTGCACGGTCCTTGTCTTCTCGGTCCTACCAACACTTCACAAGCTGGTGTCTACGTGCTACCTTGCACGGTCCTACCAACATTTCACAAGCTGGTGTCTACGTTCTACCTTGCACAGTCCATGTCTTCTCGGTCCTACCAACATTTCACAAGCTGGTGTCTACGTGCTACCTTGCACGGTCCTACCAACATTTCACAAGATGGTGTCTACGTGCTACCTTGCACGGTCTATGTCTTCTCGGTCCTACCAACACTTCCCTAGGTTCTCTACATCTAACATTCCACGGGAGTAGGGGTGGACTGGGGGACATCCCGTCGGGACAGTTTGATTTGGGCCACCACAACTATTTAAAACTAAGATAAAACCATCAATTCAATTTTAATGGCATGCTTGTGGCCAACTGCGCAATCTACCCAAGTGGTAAAATAAACGCTAACACAAGAGGGGAAAGGGTATGATGCCAATCCACCAACAAGAAAAGGTCAAGAGGCATGACCTCTGATAGCATTTGCAAACAATAACAATGGCTATGATATAACCCCCCACCCTGGAACATCAGTTTGAATAAACTGGAAACAATATAAAACAAAAACCATGCTGTAACAAAGTCAATAAGTGACAACAAAATGTAATCCTACCGAGTAGAGAGAGGACACAATTTCAGGACGGGACTGCGATACACGCGAGTCTGTGTTTTGAGGCTTACAACCCTCGCTGCACAATCCTTACCTGGGAGAGCATCCTCCACGACTTCTAAGGGCCGATGAAGCGGAGGGGTGTTGCCCTGTGTGAAAATGACAATCATACCCTTTTCTATGGGAAATGACTCGACAGTCCACTTGGCTCTAGATTGCAAGGTATTAAAGTACTTGGTTCTCCATCTGTCCCAGTAGTCCTGAACTATGCGGTTGAGAAGTTAAAAACGTTGCAGGTTGTTAATCGGTTCCTCAGTCAGGTCAGGTGTGGATCCAAGTGTGAGGAAGTGAGTTGGAGTAAGTGCGACAGGTGAATTAGGCTCACTGCTCAACATACACAGCATTTGACTATTCAGGATAGCCTTAATTTGAATAAGGACGGTGTTGAACTCCTCTAAGGCCAACATTTATTTCCCACAAAGCGTTCTAGGTGATATTTTATATAACGGACATTTGATTCCCATACACCTCCGAATGATGGGGCTCCACCAAGATTTATCTTTCACTCAATGTGTCTGATGGATAACTCATTACCTAAGAGAGGTGTGAAAGCGTGTAGTGACATAAACTCATTGAACTCATTAAGTTGACAGCGAGTACAGACAAAATTCATTCCTCCACCTGAGATAATAAATTTACAAGCGCTGTGACGTGAAAGGAATCGCTTCAAGGTGAACATACAGTCATGAGATCCAAGATTTCAATGTGAACTGATTTAACGGAAAGACCAGGACCACGTCTAGGGGGTTTAAAGGAGGCTATTGCCTTGGGCCTCAAATTACAGGGTGCAACATTTACCCAAAAAATTATTAAACCTAATTATAGTTATTATTATTGTTATTATTATTATTATTATACATTTTTCCTCAAATAGTGTACAGATATATAATATCAATCCATAAATCCATAAAAAAGGATAAACTGCCATTCAAAGGGGAGGGTGGGGGGCTCAAATTGTTTTGCCCCAGGCCTCACATTTTCTTAAAACGGCCTTGGGCAAGACACATGAAGAGGCAGAAATATGGTTTGAGGAAAGTGTGTTGTCCTCTTTGTCTGTGCAGGGTGATACGGAAGGGACCAACGTATTCGACTCCTGTGCGTTGGAAAGCTCGAAGACCCTCCTCTTGCTCTTCAGGTAATGGAGACATACTTGGTATAGTGGGCCTTGATCGAGCTCGATAGCAAGTGTTACACAAATGGACTCTTCTCCTGATCAGGGTTTGGGTGAATGGTATCCAATATCGGAGCCACAACACGTACAGGAGCAAATGAGCATCTACGTGTAGTAAATTGATGTGATATTGGTCAACAACTAGTTCAACATATGTTCCCTTGGTGGCCAATAAAATGGGATGACGTTGATCAAAGGGTAATAGAGCGTTTCGGATCCTACCCCCCACCCTGAGCAATACATCCTTTAAAATGGATCTAGGTGTGGGAGATTTGTGTAATGGATTTTCCTTTACTAAAACTTCAGAATTGGGCATGGTAACGCTGAGCTTGGATTTGGTGTATCCAGAAGTCTTTGGCATGACGAGGATCTTCCCTAATATAATATGGCTTGTAGAGATTTGTTCAGGTACATACTCGATAAACACATGCTGTGGCTCTCAATAACTTGTGGTAGGTTGACACAGGCTCCAAGATGGATTCTAGAATGCGGTTTGTTGGTGCAGTCCAAACTAGAGTTAGCGCTTTGGATTATGTTTCGTAATGCAAGTAATCATCATTATCATTGGACGAGCATGTGGGCCAATGCCCGTAGTCCTTTCTAAGCCAAGTAGGCCCAGATAACCATAGATGATGGTGCAATAGAACTTACGGACTAGCACCATGGGATAAGACATCAGCAGGATCATCCTCACCCAAAATATGCCTCCAATGCTGCGCTCAAATATTTTCCTAAATTTTAATAGTGCGATTGCTGGCAAATAACTTCCAACGTGAGGGATCATATTGAAACTAGTGGAGGAAAACCTATGAATCTCTAAACGCGACGATGTTAAAGAAAGTGTGACGTTTACTGTACATATAAATCACAAACCGTAATAACATAGCAAACAAAAGTGCAGAACAAAGCTCTAATCGCGGGATAGTGACTGTCTTGGTTGGAGCGACTTTGGAATTTGCACAAAGCCCATTTATTCGAACAGTAAAATCTTGTACGTTGGAGCAAATATAAATGCAGGCTCAATATGATTTATCAGAACGACCAGAAAAATCTATCACTTACGTTATGGTGCCAGATGTGATACCTATGGGGAGAGAAAGTGAATTTTTGGAGCTCTTCCACTGTTTGACTGCGACAAGTGTGGGAAACTCACCAAAATATATATATTATTTTTTTGCTGTCATAAGTTTTTAATTAAGAGCTTGGCAATGAATGTGACGCGTGCTTTAAGTCCCAGATTATCAAAATTTGGGCAGCGACTGATAAAATTTTGCGTTGGGTGCACGGCTGATCAAAACTTTCATAAATACAAGAAAAGGAATCACATGATGGAAGCCATTGCACCCCAAGAGACTTAGTACTGGGATCCTTATCAAAAGAGATGGAATGTGGAAGATGTGAACTCTCAGGTACACGAAAACATTCCGAAAGGGAGTAAAAGTTATCTTACGTGAAACCTATGTGTTCGAATATGGAAGTGAGCTGCTCATACAGAATATGCAGTTCCACTTCAGTGTCAACAGAGCTCGTCACATAAACTACGTCGATTGTTTCAGTGGTAATTAGATATAGCTTAGCTTTCTCTTTTGGTTGTACAAAACGCTCACCACCTTTTGAACTAGATACGGCGATTTATAAACACTAAACACTACCGTGTTTATCTCATTGATTTCTATTGGTTCAAATGGACTCTCTCTCCAAATGAAATGTTGAATCTTTCAGTACATACAAATTTTGCAACTTCATGCAGTGAATTTCAGCAGTGAATACGAAACTAAACAGTCCAAAATGAAGTAATATTTCCACCATGTCTGCTTGCAGCTTTGGGTCTACAAACAACAATTGATTCAGAGAGTATGCAGAGCTATTTGGTGGGGATGCATTTCAAACGATTATAAGTGGAGTAGATACGTGATCAGGACAATGAGCTTCATGATGCGGCATTAAGTAACCCTCTTCAGAAATTGTAGAAAGCTATTCTGTGACCGAGTCACAACATGGAAGGAATATAATTACATGGACTCACCATCTCTGCCTCCATTTGGCTGTTCCACACAAACACATCACTTCAGCACCCAGGACTGTTTTCAACTGAGACGGGGAACATTTTTCCAAGTTACGCCTCTGAGTTTCCCCGCCCCAGAAAATAAAATAAGAGACAATCGGAATGCGCAGATCCGTGCGCGCCAGTGACAGTCCAGTGAAATCAACAGTCAGTCGGGTGGCACGAGATTTGAAATCTCGCCCAGAATATGTGAGGGCATTCTAGAAAAGTGCACTGCCCTTCTCCCTTTCTCCTGCCTTGCTTCCCGCGCTGTGAGATCACGTGACTCTGACTTGATGTATATAATGGCAGAACTCTAAAGCCATGACACACATTTCTCCGCATTCTCTAGGTGAGACACTTTGTGTCAATTAATATTTAGTTTACTTATATCAAAATTATGTTTGGGTAAAGATGAATTCTAAATTACGTTTCGGACGATATCTTTTTATGATTTAACTTTATTTATTATATATTGGAACTGCGATTTTCGTAGGAGTTATGGCAGCACAGTTTGGGACTTAGGGATATTATTATTTAGGCTAACGTATCTCATCCACTTCACGGATTGTTTTGAAACTATTAGGACCACCATGTTTGATGTGCGGGATATTAATTATATTGTACCTTTTGAGTACTTGGGTAAAATCATGTGGGACGGTCATGTTACCGTCATTATTGGGAGATTGAATTCCTATTGATTTGAACTTGGTTGATCAAACCTGGGGCCGTGAGCCCACGCTCTTAGTGTACTATTATTGTTAAAAGCTAGGTTATTCAATTTTATGATGCATCTGTATAGTGGCTCTTAGTTCCATTTTTTGAGCATTAGAACGGCTGTGATGGTAACTCTTTTTGGGAACTCTCTTTTTCATAAGTTATTGGAGAGTCGCCGATGGCAAATAGTCTATGTCTTGTGTTTATTGCTAGTATGCGGGTTATTGTTGCTACATTAAATTATTATCATTAATGCGTTACGGATTTCTATGAAGGTCAATTTGAATGATTGCTAATACTGTGGGTCCCTTCGGCGGCCATCTTATTACTCGGGGTCGTGCCCCCAAATATTTGTTTTTATATTATTGTTAATGGTCTTTCTTTGCCTGCGTCTAGCTCTGGGCTTGTCCCACTATTTTCTCATCGAGTTTTGTTATTGTTATTATTGGAAATAAATAAACTCTCTTGTGACCAACCTGACTTTTATTTGAGATATAAAATAAAATGGGGGGGGGGAGTTACAATACAAATCTGGATATAATGCCGTCTCTAATATACTCGTTCATGATATCAAGGTATAACTTATTTAATTCAGAAGTTTTGAGAAGCCTACATTTCATAGATAAATACTTGCTTACAGCACTCACCTTTGAGGTACTAAAGAGGTCAGCAGAATGAGTGAAATGAAGATTAACTCTGAATCTACCATAATCATCTCATGTTTACGATTCCATGAAGAATTGTTCATACTGAGCACTCTCCGGACAAACAATTCTTGATGCGGAACCTCTTCTTGCCTCAAATGGTTTAACCAGAGAGTCTAAAGATGTCTGAGTAAGTAATCAAACCCTTCCCAAAGCAACAGTGGCAGCTTAAATGACGGCTCAACCCATAATGATATAGCTAAGAGTGGTTTCAAACGCCTCAGGGGTTCCTGGGGGCCCTAAACACCTTTTATTATCATTTATAAGCAGAAATAGCTCAGCTCTAATTAACCTATCGATCTCTTGCGGTCAATACAGTTTTTAATCACAGAGAACTAGATTATTCAAGTGCGGAATTTGATCCGATAAAATATGTGCAGTTGGAAGAAAAGCTGTGAGATGATCAGCCAACAATTGTATGACCAGGATCTAACTTCGAATGAGAATACACTGCAGTACAGGCGGTGACGCCAAGTGGTGATGAACCAATACTTTAATTGTATGACCAGGATCTAACTTCGAATGAAAATACACTGCAGTACAGGCGGTGACGCCAAGTGGTGATGAACCAATACTTTTGACTTTAGAATAGAAGCTTTCATTTGGGAGACCTAGACTTACACAGGCCTTGAGTGTACTGAAATGAGACATAGAACCTCCGTCCAGCAAACAATGAAGTGACTGTACTACACCATTGTGATCTCTTATCTAGTATAGTTGCTGTATCTAGAAGAAATGTGGAGGGTGTACCCCTGGAGGGGTTGGTTACACACGACGGAATGCGAAGGATTGGGGCTCTCCAATATTCCAACAGGCTAAGGAGTGTGATTGAGTGAGGTGGGTTTCACCCCCTCCCCTCTACTACGATGAAATGCCGATGCGGTGTGATTGCTGCCAAAAGAAGAGTTTGCGGTGACTTCAAATTGTCCATGAAGTAAGCTGTGATGTTTACGATTACAAGACAAAATTAGACAAGTTTTGCCTGATCCACAAAGCTTGTAAAATTGCGAGACCATTAATAAGTTGTTATCATACATGATTCGACTGTGCATAGCCCCAACGATCATCATTGTTCATTTAGAGGAAGGCAGTACGAGAGTACAAGGGTGAATGATCTGTGAACAGATTGCACAAGCACCCACGGAACCATTTCTTCTACGAGGAAGCGGTCAACATCAGAAGAGGCAGATCCTTGTAATGAAAAAATAATGCTTTGAGTCCTGTTTCTTATGAAAAGGGACATTTTTCTCATTATTGGTTTATAAATTGGAACCCGGAGTGAGGGTGCTACCAACATTGTTCAATAGACTTAATTGTTTAACCTGCTATTTCACAAAATTCACCAAGTTTTCATGTGTTGGATTAGCTTTGGAACGTTGAGTATTTTCAAACGCTCTAACATTTGTGGGATCTAGCTTTTTTTTAAAAAAAAGCTAAGTACAAAATAGTGATATTAGCTAGATCAGGAATTTGTAGTTGTTGAAGAGTGTTAAAAAGCACAACCAAACCTTCCAAGATATGATTAAGAGATTTTTCTGATTCAAAAATGGTTTTAAGTTGCACAATTTTACTAAGTTAAACGGATGCTATAGTTCGTTTGTCCTCGTGCCTATCTGTTTAACGTTTAACAACGCCTAATTCTCTGCTGAGGCAGGTGAACAAATCGATTTAGCTGGACCTTTTAAGATCTTAACAAAATAATTAACTTTGTCTAAGTCTGTTAGAGATTAATTTTATCACCCACCAATTGCTTTAATATATGATAAAATTGCAGCCATTCTTCTGGAACCCCGCAAAAGTGGGGACATAACCTTGGTAAATAAGTATCTTGATTTATAGAGTAACGCATCTCAGTGGCAGTTGATGAAAATGTTTGCGTAATTGAAACCAGCTTGTCATTAATTACAACATATACATCTATAGTAGCCCCATGGCTTCTTTGGTGCTGACTGACAGCTCACAGCTGATAGCTGACGGCTTTGAAAAGGTACCAGACCAGATTATGTATCCCTACGCCGAACTATATGATCAGCAAAAACATGTTTTTAGCAGATTTCACTTCTGACAGTCAAAATTTAGGTATATACCTAAATGTTGACTGTCAGAAGTCATATGTGAGCTGTCAGTCAGCACCAAAGAAGCCATGGGGCTACTGTACAAATGCTTCAAAGGGCTCAAGCTAAATACCAGGTTATATATTGTGATTAAAAAATATTATCATCATCGATTTTTTGTGGACCTTTAAGAATAAGTAACCTATTATACCTGAACAACAGAGGCTAAAGGTCATTGCTCTAAGGAATGTTTGAAAATAACAACCATAAACGCTTACTCTACCATAATATCATGCATATGTTCTTACCTTACACCAATGTGCAAAACGTTTATTCAAGGACTATTTTCCTAAACAAAGGTCTGCAATAGCTTCTAGCCTAACTAATCACATAAGAGTAAAACTAAAACAACAACAACAAAAAAAGCCAGCAGCAGTACATCTTTGTTCTGTCCCCTGTATGATAAATAAACCCTGTCATCACCTATTGGGTTATCCCACCGGTATTATAGTGATGAAGGTGTCTGGTAGGTTCTGGCCCCTCACATGTCCGCCACTGGAGGCAAAGGAGCGCAGTGATTCCGTCAAGACGTATAATTTCAAGTTCTCCACAGATATTAAACGGAATAGGAGAGTTTCACGAGCTGACTTGGCGGATATGGTGAACTACGGAAAACCACCTTAAAAGTAGCTTTCTTTCGACCTGTAGATTTTGGCTGCTTTTCTGTGTTTATTATGATTATTATTATTATTACCGTCATTACTATCAATACTACAACTATTGTTATTGTTATTACTATATTAAATTAAATTATAAGTTAAAATTATATTTTGTTTGTTTGTTGATTTAAATCTGTTTTCACCTTAAATATTCACAAAGTACACTTAAAGATAAAATTATATATAATTATCCTGTAACAAATGTTGACAAACAATCTAATAAAATTAATAATAAGTAATAATAGTAGCAATTATTATTATATGTTATCGTATGATATTAAAGTAAATAATTTAAAACATTATATAAAGTTAAAACCTCACTTTTTTTCTTTGTAAATTTTATAGTATATCTAATAAAATATCTGGAATTTTAAAAAAAAAATTTTTAGCCCGGTGTCTTACTACCCATTCAAGTTATACGATTGACATTTTTATTAACTTCTTTCATCCTTTATCTTTAAATGGTCTAGATCTGTTTGTTTTATTTAAAGCTAATAATATATATATATATATATATATTTGTTTTCACGCTGTGTTATACATTCCGTTATGGATATTCGCATGTTTACACTTATGGCAAGCTATAATTTAGAGAAAATACAACCGCATTTTCGAGAAAGATGAGTGTGAAAACAATAAATAAAAACTACCCTCAGCACACTAAACCGAGATTCGAACCCTTATCTCCCTGCTATCAGCAATCCAATCTATTACGAGAGTGATGTATCAGAGCTGAGACCATGCGACATTAAAAGTGGATGAGGTAACTAATTTTGTTTATGTCATCAATCTTAAAATAAACTCATTTTCAAAATATTAACTAAAATATCTTGTTTGTTTGTGTATTTTTAATTGATGACATAATTAAATTTCAATATCTATCTAGATCTGGGCTGGACAGCTAAGAACAGCCAAGCAAAGAACTTTTTAAAATGACACCGTGCTGAAACGGCTTAGTAAGCTTTTGAACTGGAGAGTATATGAGAAAACACTCCTCTCTGATTGTAATATAAACTTATGTATTCATAATTAGTAATTCTAAGTGCTCATTAATATTGTTCTGATTCTTTTAGGAAAAAAATATATCCTACCCTCACAATATTTACTGAGAAAGTACAAAAATATAACATTTCAAATTAAAACTAAGATAAAGAAGGGAGTTAAATGCAATTATAAATAATAATTATAAAATGTGGAACCTTAAATAATTAATCATCAAGAATTAATCTAAAATATATTTTGATTCCAACCCCGGTTCTGGCTCTGGAGCATCTATCTTTTGGGGTCCTGTTACAGCTATAGTTCCTTAAAAATATCTGTTAGTTTCAGTTCTGATTCCGGTCCGATTCCCTGGTATCAAAATAATGATGTTAATTTTATTAAATAAGTTGGGTGACATTTAATTTCCTCAAACGACTTACAAACTAACCAATCTCAATCATCATTCTCTTAACATCCAGCCCTAAACTGAAGTAGAATATTATTAGGGTAAGTGGACGAACCTAATTATAAATAATGAATTGTTATAGCTATCATCCACGATCAAACTAGATTCTTCTAGACTAGTTAGTGGCCAAAATGTTAACGCTAATAAACCATTATTTAAATGTTGAAAACCTCAAAGTTGTCCTATTAGTATTAGGTACCCCTCTTGCGTCTCACTTGGGTCCCACTGAAGGTATGCTTGAACTTATAAAGGGAGGGGGGAGGGGCATGTACAATTTTACCTGAAGTTTTCCCATCCTCTCTGTATGCTTATGCGAGGGCATTTTCTCTACACTTCCTTCCCCCCATATCGTTACATTTAGTCGTTAATAACGCTATTTTATTATTATTATTATTATTATTATTATTATTATCAGCCCCGCGTTTTACTAACAGTTCGGGTTATACGCACTTACGCTAATGTGTAATGGTAGGGTGATTGTGAGATGAAATTGAGGACCTACAGTTTAACGTGGA
>CABFOV010008749.1:0-22180 GCA_902141375.1 Timema poppense
ACTAAAGCTTTCTCGTTATTTTGATTTTTGAGTTATTGCTCCTACACAAATACATACAACCAAATACACATACTATGTTATGTAGGTAAGGTAAATATGATTATTATTAGTGGTTCCCATTGTCAGGCTTCCCATAGTTTATGAGTTAAGAGTTCTGGACAGGCTAAAGATTGGAGTTACATAGCCAGATTTTATTTTTCAAGATTACCACAATGTCTAATAGAACTAATATATCTAAGAATTATTTTAATTGGGTCCAATGAAAATATAAAAAACAAAATCTAAGAAAAATGCAAAAACAGTATTGTTTTGTAGGCACTATCTTGAAACAAAATGGCTTATGTAAATTCTAATTAGTCAATGTGTTAAATAGACATCCTAGATATACCCAAGAGCAGTTTTAGCAGAACAATCGGCACAGTGGTTTGAGAGTGATTAACATCAAACAAACCAGCAGATATGCAACAATTCAGTTTGATATAGTTAACTGGCTTTGCCGGAACCAAGGATTGAACCCTAGACCCCCAGTGCAGAAATATGACACATTTACCCTAGACTGTCAGGTCACCGTCAATAATGTAATTATTTATAAAATTTAAAAAAATCATTAAAAGTTATTTATTAATAATAATAAAAACTAATATGGGATTAGATGCTAATTTTTTTTAAATCTTAATATTTTAGAAAAATTTAATAATTAATACTAGGCCTAACATCAACATATCAAGGTCAACAATAAATAAAACAGTCATATATGTTTCTAGCATATACCTACATTTTGACTGTCGGAAATGACCGCTGATAAACACATGTTTTTGCAGATTATTTGGTTCGGCGTAGGGATACATAATTTGGTCTGATAACTTTTCAATGCCGTCATCTGTCAGCTGTGAGCTGCCAGTCAGAACCAAAGAAGCCATGGGGCCACTGTAAGATACAATATTGGTATAAACGTATCACACAAAAAATAAGTTGTTCTTGAAGCAACCAAATAGATAAATGTATTATTTGACAACATTTCTAATAGTTGTGAATAAATACTAGACTACAAATTTAAAGTGAGCTTATGTCTTTACTTTAAAACTTAAGTAATAAATTGACTATGTGAGTTTTGGTTTATTTAGAGATATTACGATTAAACTGTTACTAAATGGATACATACAGTGAAAATATCAATAAATAGCATTTAAACCCCTTACTCAACTCAAAACTGTTTGGCATAATATATCAACAAAGTTTAGTTTGCATCCCCTAAAAAATTTGTGGGATCTACAATACCTCAAATTTCTGAAAGAGGAATTATTATTATTACTACTACTACTACTACTACTACTACTACTACTACTACTATACATATCACTACACCTCACCTTCCTGAGATAAGGAGGTTTGCGTTTTAATCCCTAACTTGTGTAATGAGAGTGGGATATGCGTGGTGATTTTCCATTCTACTACCACACAAAATGCAAGTACATTTCCTCTAAATTATAGCTTTCTTTTTATTGTAGTTAAATCCGAATGTAAGAGCTGGGTAACAAAACTTGGTGTATAGAAAAGATCATGTTGCTAAACTTAATCAATTACACACACCCATTTCATTGACTGAAAGGAGCAAAGGCGCTACTCTCGAAATAAACTGGACTGCTGATGAGTGGGAGGTCAGAGTTTGAAACCCAGGTCCACTAAGAGATTTGTTTCTCAAATGGACTTCCACTCTCTCTCTCTCTCTCTCTCTCTACGCCAATGTGGATACACTTCCTCTAAATAAAACCGTACTAATCTCTATCACATTAGCGTATTTACTACATAATCGTATATCTAAAACAGCTACTAAGATGTGGTGCTAAATTAAGGGTAGTTTTATTCTAACCGGCCGTTTCTCACCGATGCAAAACGTGACCGATGTACGAGGGATTGACCTCGTTTCGAGTTAAATGGGGCCTGTTCTATGTCACTCTCTCTAGGTTTACAACGTGAACGCTACAACCAGGTCTTGAACGTCATTGGTTCATCTAGATTGAGAGATTTAGTCGCACTATTTTGTTCTGAAACAGCAAGAAGGTATTCTTGTGTATCCTTCCACTCCAACACAAATGCCGTGGTTAGGTTCTTCAACCTTCAAATGGAGTGCTTCTTTCACCAAGTGTGGGTGATTTTGTCAATACTGGATACTCATTATTAAACGTAAGTTTAGATTTTGATATGTAATATACCCTGTTTGAATTGAATACATATTTATTTTACTTAAGTAAAACTTTTAAAAAGCTCTAATACTTCTCTTTTCTCTGTTATTTTATTGATAGCTGGATTTATACATTATTTTAGGTCTGCTAATAATACTTTTTTGAGAGAAGTTAGTAACCTAATTTTAGTGTGTTTGTAGCCAAAGTTTCTTAAAATAAAGGATTAGTTAGGGAAACTCCTGCTTTTAAATAACTTATTTTTATTGAAAAAACTTGTAACTTGCACTAGTGGGCATGTCGTCTAAATGCTAATCTCATTTAATTTCATTTGCGGATAAAGTCGTGGTTTGGATCACGTCTGAGTGTATTGAATGTGTTTTTTCTTAAATAGTTTTCCCCACTTTACTCCCACATTAATGAATTGTTTCATTTAATTTCTTCCTTTTATATCACTATTCCATTAGTGTAACAATATAAGTATATCCCCAACAGGTTTAAAGATGCAATTTGAATAAAAATTAAAACTAAATTTTAGTTCCAGTAAAAGGTCTCTTAGATAATTTACATTTTGAAATATGTGATAGTGATGCATTATAGTTTTAAGATATCTTAATAATACCACGTTAAAAATTAGAATATGGGTGAGATTTCATTCTCTAATTTCTTTCTTTATATTAAAACCTACGTGCATTGTATGGACAAATATATATATATATACGTGATCATTTACTGGAGCTTCAAGCGTTGAACTTACGGCTGGACCACAACCTGAAATTAAATTTTAATTATTGTTAGTATTTGATGTCTGTCTAATCCTTAATTATTCAATTTTCTTATAGGCGCATCTTAATGTCTGTTTAGGTTATACTCATATATGATAATTATTATTTTCTAATAGGGTAGGGACAATGTAGGATTCATTTTAGAGGAAATCTACCAGCAATTTCATGGCAGGAGGTTGGGAAACCCTTTAGGAAAAACAGCCGTCATTATACCTGACCAGAATTTGAACCCCAATCTCCCCATCAACGGCAGACCAGTCTAAACACAAGAGTAGTGTCTTAAACTAATGGATTTCTACTGGGGGAACACATACCAAGATTTTAAAACATAACTTTAGAGTTTAAAAATGTTACTGAGAAAGCATTAAATTTTATACAACATATTTATTTGAGTAAGGATTTTCTGCGCTTGTTTTCATCTAAAACAAATACCGTAACAGAATGAATGTAAGCACCATCTTGATGCTAAAACTAAGCAAACACCGGCCAGATAGCAAATTCGTTTAAATTATGGAAACTCAAGTATCTCATTAGTTAATGTTTTTGTTACTTTTATTCTATTCATATTTTTAAAATACAGTATGTTTAAAGTAAGGAATTTCTGCACTTGTTCTCATCTAAAACAAATACCGTAACAGAATGAATGTAAGCACCATCTTGATGCTAAAACTAAGCAAACACCGGCCAGATAGGAAACTCGTTTCAATTATGAAAACTCAAGTATCTCATTAGTTAATGTTTTGTTACTTTTATTCTATTCATATTTTTAAAATACAGTATGTTTAACTTATTTAGTCATTAAGCATGGATACACTATTTTTCATAATACTATTCAGTCTTAACATTATTAACACCTGTTATCCTTTGTAATTAAATGTATTAGTGGTATTTCAAAAAAATTAATACATCACGATGCGTGGTAGATTAGGAGGAAAACGTTGAAATACACTGCTAGAGACCATTCATCTCCGTAATTAGGCCAAACATAAATGAACTTAATTTGTATTGTGATGTTGGCCTGTATTTAAAAAAAATTAACAACAAAAACTAATCAAAATAGATTTCAAAACATATAAAATCTTATGTTTTAATTTATAATACTTGGGCTAAACAAACCCAATTCCTGACTTGGAAGTGAGAACTTAAACTTTTAAAGGCCGACTTTGATTAATGTTGTTGATTAATATGAGAATTAATAATAAGATCATCCAAAGATAGAAAATATATTTCTCAATTCTAGGAAATTAATAAAGTTAATCAAAGCTTATGGGTAAAATTTTGCTAAGTGATTATTATAAATGCTATTTTGTGTCCAGAGACCAATACTAATGTATTGAGAACAAAAAGAAATAATTTAAACCAAATTATGTATATTTTTAACCTATCATTGGTTTGTTTGGTTTACAAAAACTCTTCCTGTAGTAATTATAATTGATGCAATAAAACACTCATGTAAGAATTAAGTTGTTTTTTCTTTTAACTAAAGATAAATACTGCATTATCTGATATTAATCCTACACAAATCAAAGTTTTTTTTAAAAAGGTTTCAGCTGTTTATGAGCTGGGGATTAAATATTATTCTTAATATTTTATTGAATAAATTCATGGTATTGACCTAGTAGGAGTGGGTAGGTTTTAAGAAAATGTTATCCAGGATTTGATCATGATTTTGGCGACCATTAACATTGAAAACGTTTGATTATTTTCATCCTTTATTAGCAGGGATTAATACCTCTCAAATTCCACACAATGTGAGTTCAACGTATCCCAAATATATTATTTTGTAGCTATGTAGGAGAAAGGAAAATAAGTTTTGTCTAATTATAAGCAAACTTTTCATTCAATAAAGATCCAATGTTTTTATCAATAAAAAATTATGACTCTTTATTGAAAGTATGGATTAAAAATTAACAATAATGATCAGGCTGAAATATTTATGCGTGTACAAATTAAGTTTAAATATTTTGGCTTCTAAATATCGCTTTTATAAATCTGGAGCGGAAAAATTTTGATTACTTGGGTTTTACTGTTATGTTACTGTCCAAAACCGATTCCAGGATAAACTATATTGTCAAATTGCCAAATTGTTCATCCTAAGATATTCAAGATGTACTAGTTTAACCTAGTCTAAATTTGTTAATAATAAAATTTTGGCCAAACTCATAGGTTAGGTTAGGTTATGATAGCGGATAACATTTGCGTGCGAACTGTCAAAGGTCGATTCATCATATGGGTTAAGAGGAACTAGTAATGCCCAAAAGAATTAGGTTATATTGATTCATCCTACAAACAGCAGGATGTATTTATCTGGCCTAGTCCGATCTAGCTTATCCTGGAAATCGGATTTGGGCGGAAACATATATGTAAATATAGTTATATAATATATATAGCTCAATCATGGTCTCACTACATGGAGTATATATATATATATATAGTGTAGTTATTTATTTAAATATATCTAACTATACATAAATATATAAAATAATTTTGTTTATAAACTGTAAACTTAGTTTTCTAGCATTCTTAACGAATTTCAATTTAGAAAAAACTAAACTACTTTTAAACCAACCTAGAATTATTTGTAATTTGTAAAAATAGAATTTTGTTCTTACCTATAATGAAAAACTATTCTTAGATACCCATTTTTAATTCAGTCTTAAAAGACCAGTTTTTAAAATGTCGTAAATAAACAACCCTTAGCTTAATTTATTTCATAAAAAATTAACTCATTATTTATTATCGTATAAAATAGTTCACCGATATCAATCTTGAACAAAATTGGTATAGATATTTTAAAAATATAGGAAATTTACAAAAATTAGTCTTCAGTCAACTACTATCCCCAAAACAAATTATACAGTGTAATTTGGGTGATCAACCCCACCTTAGTTAATATACAAAGTCATTAGAGCCATTTTTAAAATGGCTCAAATTTTTAAGTCATTCTTTTGTAAACTACCCTTAAATGAGTGACTACCCCAAATATAATTAGGCATTGACATTTGCCATACGACACAATCCCCAGATATACATTTTGAATAAAATTGCTTGATCTTGTTCCAAAATATTTGAAGTTTTCAAAAATTTACTATCAGTAAACTACCCTTCAACAAGTTTTTACCCCAAAACCAAACATACAGTGGTATTTTTTATGTCAATAAAATCCTAGATATTCATTTCAAACAAAACTGCTAGTACCTTTTAAGAAAAATTTGAAATTCAAAAAAAGCACTAGGTAATATATTATCCTTCATTTTAGGGTTAGGCTAGAGAAAAATATTTGTTCTATAGCCTTATAAAATTTAAATATCAGGTTTGAACACAATCAAAGTGTTTCTGATCTATGTCCAGGGACAGACATATGGGCATGGGAGCAGACCAAATTGTCAAAAATCCACTTTTTTTGGTTCGGGTTCACATAAAACGTAAANCTTATAAAATTTAAATATCAGGTTTGAACACAATCAAAGTGTTTCTGATCTATGTCCAGGGACAGACATATGGGCATGGGAGCAGACCAAATTGTCAAAAATCCACTTTTTTTGGTTCGGGTTCATAGAAAAATTAATCATAAGCTCAAGATCAATTTTTTTCACTATTCCATTACTTGATTTTATGAATTAAAAAAGTAAAAAACATAGAAAAAACATTATTAAATTATTAGCCTATTTATGAGGCCACAGCCGGAATGAATTAAATATGTATTCAACAAAAATTAAAATAAATATACTAGCGTTTATTAAATTAAAGTACTTTAAAGGAAAGATTGCTTTTTCTTTTTAAATTATTAAAAATGAATGCTTTTATTTTTATATTTATTATAAATTAATGAAGTCATATGTAAATAAATTGTATTCGCAATATTAAATGATAAGTATGCTATACCGAGATTCTGAACCCCAACGTCAGCAATGTACAACTAAGGTAATAAAGACTATCCCACTAACGAAGCAATATTTGACGGTTGACATCCTGTGGTATTGAATCAGAGTCCAAACTATACGCTGTGACAGCCCTTCCCTCGGGATCACCTTTTACATTAATTATCAACAATACCAGGAAATATACGAGGCCCCAATTAACTCTATACAGTTAGGATCCTAGGGTTGAGTAACTACAGGTTGTTTTTCGGCCTGGAGTTTATTTCTTCTTTCTGTATTTAAGGTTTACCTGCTTCAGTGTCCGAATTGTCCAAGTTTTCATTATCTTGTTAGCCTGGTCTAATTATAACTTGAAGATTAGGGTTCAGATCCTGGTCAGATCTAATGAGGGTGGCTTCTTCCAAATGGTTTCCCAATATCCTTCAAAGTAGAAGCTGGTAGATTACCTCTAAAATATTTACTTCTTCATCCCTACACCAATTAAGTAATTTTAATATTATATCAATATATTCTGAACAGGTAGTAAGACACGGCGATAAAAAATAATCTTAAGTTTACTTACGCTGTTGGCCACGTGTTCATGTTATGCTCATTTAGTTTAGTCTACCGGTGAAGGAAAGTAATCATTTCGAATATCGTTCGGGTTTAATATATTTATTTTACTAAATAATTTTACATCCTCCTTCCATCTCATATCCTCGTGTATTTCATAAAAGTTAAGCCTTTCTCATCCTTTTGTTAATAGAATAATAAATACATAAGCCTATACCAAATATAGTAAGAAGACGTTGGGAGGAGAATTAAAATTTCAAGCCTGTTTTAGAAAATTCAAACATATTAATTGACTTCAACATTAAACCAATTTTAATATAATTTATTTCTGTTGGTCTTGAGCTATCAAATGTAATAGCTACAAATCCTCTTACTCTAAGTATAAATAGAACAAAGTAATTTTAGTAACATTTACAAGTGGCTATGTTTTTATTGTACCCTCTGCTTACCCTGAAAGGTATCGGTCTTAATTTCCTATTGTTTTCTCTAAAGTATAATTTAAGATATGGGACCATAGTGTAATAAGTCAATATGAGCCTGATATATTTGATTATCAAATGAGTGCACACTATTTAAAGAGATAATATTAATATTTGACAAATAGAATATATGTGACGCATTGTAAACTGTTTGTATTTCCTGTTTATAGGTTGGGGTTGAATTATATTTCTCTGCCTTCCCAGAAGCTTACGTATGACCAGATTGAAATGGATTCAAAGCTTATATATTTAAGGGAATGTTCATATTGCCTATTTAAAATCAAACCGAACATTCACATTTGTCAGAATGGTCACGGTGTGTGCAGAAGTTGCAAATCCACGCTATCTCTTTGTCCGGTGTGCAAAGATAAGTTTCCGGCTGAGGAATTAGTAAACAAGATGAAGAAGCCTTGCAAGAACCAACCATTTGGCTGTAAGGAAGAATTTTTAGTGAAAGATTTATTGATCCTGCACGAAGGTAGGTGCAGGCATAAGCTCATTGAATGTAAAGCAATGAGGTTGAGTAATGAAATACACCGGCACTGCTGTGATTGGGTTGGGAGATACGATAGTATCTTTGAGCACGTAGAAAAATCCCATAGACAATGCGCGATAATAGGATCTGAAAACCTTTTCGTTTACAAGAAAAACAATTATGTTTATCCCAGTATTTATCTCGTGAAAGACTATGATGAACTGTTTTGGATATACTCTAAGAAGGACTGGAGAAGGAATTTTGCTTAGGCGTATTCACTATTTGTTCGGAGCCGGATGCCAGGGGATTTCAATATCAAGTGAAATGTTTTTCAAAATGTGGTCCCAATCTCAATTTTATTGACTATTGCCACAGCGACACTAAGAATTTTGAACATATTCTTCAGTCTGGGTTGTGTTTTTCTTACGATGCAAAATATTTGGACCAACACTTTTTAGTAATAAGTTTAAGTATTATTAAAATGTAAGTTTTTAGTTTATTATATAATTTTTAAGCTTAAGTAAACATTCCATATAACTCAATGTAAAATTTCGATTTTTTTTATAGGTTCTTCTTAATTACTAAGTTTTATTGCCCAATTAAATATTAGTTAATAAATTTAACACAATTTAAATATTAAGTTTATAAACATAACAATATATTTTGAAGCCTAATATATTATCTTAAGTTACATAAATTTTGATAAAGGTTTCTTATAAATGTGTATATACAAAGTTCAGAGTAAATAAATCATTTTAAAAGTATAAATAATTATGTTACACTTTTTATACATAAAATGAGACTTTTATGATTAGTACAAATGACATTATTTTCTTTCGTGAACTGGTATGTAAATAAAATACAGCTAAGATATATATTATTTTCAATAGACCCGAGTAATTTAAAAAATTTAAGTTGTATGTTGATACTCTTTTTAAACGTTTCTTATGTGCTATTTAAGCAACTGGCTTTCATTTTCCCCTCTCCTTCCTCTGCCACATATGATATAGCAAATGTGCTAACTGATAGACGTTGATTAGTTTTGAAGAAACGACTGCGATACATAATTAAATGTAATTCACAAAAATAAAAACGATAAGAGAGATTATCTTACAGATCAAGTTTTATAGGAATTAACTAATGATAATTAAATAAACTACTAAATTTATATTAATGTATTCATACGTCAGCTCATGTGAAAATCAGCTACTATCACTTTTGATTGATATTATCCATACCTATAAAATAACAATAATAATATATTATTAATCTGAGACAACTAAAAATACTTTAACGTTTTCTAAAATGCCCTTGCCACGAGGATTCTACTTTAAAGTTGTAATGTGTGTTCAACACAACACCAAGAAAAATAATTTTATTTTTTGGTCCAGTTGAGCTAAGATTTAGTAGTTTGGTAGGACTACTAAGGAAAAGTACACTCTAAATGCTTTGATAAGCGAGCATAAGAAAGTTTAATTCAAGTAAGTCAATATATTAACATTTATTTAAGATCCATACCCACGTAAAAAAAAATTCTCATAATCTAATAAAAATATAAAAAATATTTCATGATAAAATAACGTAGATTTTATGCCTTAGATATATTATTATAATTATTATTATTATTATTATTATTATTATTATTATTATTATTATTAGCACCGCGTCTTACTACCCGTTCGGGTTATACGCACTTACGTTAATGTGTAATGGTAGGGTGATTGTGAGATGAAATGAAGGACCTACAGTTTAACGTGGAATCCGAACCACGGTGGGGACCTGGCATTCCCCACATTCACAAGATGTCTTGTCAGAGGTGAAGGAAGGGTTTGGTAATCAGATAAATCTTTGCCGGGACCGAGGATTGAACCCCATCCGCCAGCATAGAAGTCTGACACCTTACCCCTAGACCACCAGGTCACCCTTAGATATAGATTAATCAATTCTCTATACCTTTAATTCTTAGTATTGTTATGTACATTTTAGGTTGAGAAAAATTGTTCAAATATAAATAGATGCAAGTCACTCTTTTGTAACACCAACACGGGATGGATAGGATATTTGTGGGTGATTACAATAACGCTAGCTCTACAGTAATAGTATATATCAACAACCTTGGTACTTTGCTGCATTTCCAATCTCGTACATCTAAAGACAGATACTACATAAACAGGAAACGTTATTGTTAATACCGAGTTGAGATCCTTACAGAAAACAGTATTTCTAATTTTGTTAAAATATTGATTATTAATAGATAGGAAAATCGGATTCTTCTCCAGTGCCATAAAAAATAAATTGCAAGACAATATCGCACACACTTTCTCATATTGTGTGTAACTACTTCGAAGATAGATCTGACTCAGTAGACCCTACTGGGTTTTTAACTGCTGTCCCCCGTCGTCAGTAGGCTACTCTCTCACGATTGTCTCACCTTGGATCATTCGCCCACTGAAGCGTGTTTAATTCTATCAATAGCTTATAAACTTGCCATTATTCATCATGCCTGAGGTACCATTCATGGCAATGAAGAGAGCTGGGTCGCCGTTCACGGGTGATCCGGGGTTCGTATTCTGGTTGGGTGGATTTTCAAGTAATTATTTTAATCAGAATTTTTACCACGATCTATTCACACGTGTGTGAATACGAGATTTATTAATATATACCCCTTTTCTCTTTACCTTTTTGGTATAGTTTCATGTAGGTGACCTGGTGGTCTAGGGGTAAGGTGTTGGACTTCTGTGCTGGGGGTTTGGGGTTCAATCCTTGGTCCCGGCACAGATTTATCTGATTACCAAACCCTTCCTTCACCTCTGACAAGACATCTTGTGAATGTGGGGAATGCCAGGCCTCCACCGTGGTTCGGATTCCACGTTAAACTGTAGGTCCTCCATTTCATCTCACAATCACCCTACCATTACACATTAGCGTAAGTGCGTATAACCCGAACGGGTAGTAAGACGCGGTGCTAATAATAATAATAATAATAATAATAATTTTTCCAATATATACCTACTTTGGATTCATAATGGATAAGAATCCTAAAACGTACAAACAAAGTGTAATTTTATGGACGTAGCTAGTTAAAAACTTATATTATTTTTAAGACTGTTTTACTGAATTTGATTATGTATAACACATTTAAATTGAGTTTACTACTTTAAGCTTAGTAATATATTAGTAAGGATTGTTTTGAAGGTTTTAGATTAAGCTACTTCTATACACAATATACGAGTACAATATTAATAAATCAAAGTTAAAACCACAGACAGGATGATTTTGTTAGGAAGAACAGTATTTGGTAATTACTAAAACTATTCTAACAATTTTAATATATTCATACATCAATTCATTTTATCCGCAGTTGTAACTTTTTGTAGATACCGATAGCAATAAAATAACTCTTATCAATATTGCCTCCCATGAAATAATATGTTTTAATATGAGCTAAACTATTCTTTCAACCAAAATCAGCGTATGCCTATCCCGAAACTTTTAGGAATCATTTATCCCTACAAATCACCTACACTTAAATCTCTCTGACTTCTGGATTTTTATATAATCCGTCACTTAATTTAGTTGATATTTTTAATTAGGGGGTAGAATTGATGTTTTATTTTATTTTGTATATTGCTCACACTGTTTGTAAGCTTGTACTTGTTGGTGTAGTCTGGTAACTGGATAAATTTCAGCACACTCCATGAAACGTTTTAATATCCTTGCACAAATATGATTCCATTATCTACTGAGCTAAGGTTTCTAAGTTGGATTTATTAACTTTGTCTCCAACATTGCTCGACATAAGAGTTGAATGTCAAGATCATCCAGTCCGGAGGTCAGAGTTTGGATCCCAGACTAGTGTACTGAGTCATCCACTCTCCCTATTGGAAAATACAAGTACATTTAGTCTAAATTACCTCCCTCATTCTATCATTTTGGTGTAATTAATTAGTTTGGCTTTGGCTGATAAAAATATAAAGTAGTTTTATAGTACAATTAATATATAAGAAATGGTGCATGGTGTGTAAAATTAATAATGAATAACTAGAGGTTACTTTTGTTTTGTCGGTCCAGATTTGTTAAAATGTTTATTTAAACTATTTTAGTTTATATTTAATCATTATAAATACTCTTGTCATATTCAAACCTACACGTACGTTACTAAATTAATTACAACTTTTCTAACGTTTCATGGGGTATTAGTTTTGCAAAAATATTTTGATATTAAACAGCAATTTTCGCTCAAACAATATGTTCATTGTGTGTGTCCAGGCGATAGTATCAAGCGTACATAGCAAGCGGAAAAGGGTGTGTATTGGGGTAGTTAGGGGTTGCAGGGGGTGTTGTGTTACTCTTAACAGAGTGACATAGTCTTTATTTGCATATTGACCACTCCCCCCCTCTCCTATACAACTCTCTCTACATTGCCAATTAGCAGGGGTTGAAGTATTTTCTATGGACACCCCCTTCACTGTCCAATCACAGGGACGGCCATGTTGGGGCCGGGTGAAAGGGGGGTGAGCTGGGGTGGAAAGGGGTGGGTGGGAGGGATGGTTTGTGTTTAATAATTAGGCCACTCGGCCCAGCTACAACATGTATGGTTTTGTGAAAACATCTAGTTACAAGCGTTTCAAAAAGTTTGCTAAGCCAAGGGTGAGGTGGGGTGTGTTTAGTTGATACATTTATTCGTTTCAAAGTGAGATTTATATTTGCGGATTATCTACTCATGTAAATATTTTGGATATCTAGTTTTAAACTCTGATTTTTACAATTTTGTGGAAATATTTCTATTTTGAGAACCAACATTTTATTTTTATACTAATTTTAATGATAAAACTTAATCGTTGTTTAGTGACTATTTTTCCGCATCAATGAGCCAATTGACTAAGGTGGTATTCTCATACTATCAAGTTTGCTGGGGGTGAAAAGGTTAGGGGTAGTGATGGTCTTTTTTTAAAGTCTTATATTACTCTCCCTCCAAGCAGATTTGTGTACATTTCTACTAAACTATAATTTCCTAATTCCAACTCTACTTGAATTGATATGTGTATATCCTGAATGGATAGTAAGATGCAGCACAAAACACCTGTCTCATATTCAAATCGAAGTAAAATAAACAATATATATATATATATATATATATATATGTACCATGTAAACCACTTTAATACATTATTTTCGTTAATAACATAGATAGTTGGTGTTTTTAAATATAAACGTGATTCTTATATTTATATTATTTCGAATTACTCTTTAATGATGGTTGATGCTGTTTTTCAAATAATTTTATAAATTAGAAAGGTTTTGACACTTTGGAGTAGATATTGATATTCCTTTATTTATATTCATTTCATATTTTGGCAGGGGGTGAATACTTGGACTTTCAAACATTTTTATTAGAATAATAACATTAAAAAAATTGCCCGCCTCGGTGGCGTAGTTGGTTAACACGCTAAACGTGTTGAGCTCGACTGCTGAGGACGGGGAGGTCGAAGTTAGAATCTCGGTCGGGTTAACTGGGGGCGGCTTTTCCTAAATGGCTTTCCAATATCCCTCCACGCAAATGCGGGTTCACTTCCTCTAATTCGACCGTCCCAATTCCTAATATATTAGCGTAGTTAGTACTTAAAACGTATAACCCTAACGGGTAGTAAGACGAGTTGCTAAATTATAATAATAATAATAATAAATAACATAAAATTAAAATAATGTGAGGTATATTGTAGTTAAGAGCTAGAAGTAATAAAAAAAAGTTGATTTTTCTATGAGAAATTAAAACTATTCACCCATCGTATGACGAGTCCAGTTTTTACAATTTTAAATTTACAGATATATCCTTGATAATATTGGGAGACGGATCACTTATGTAGATAATACAGCTCGAACAAACTGCCCATCATGGTGCTGTTTCCTGCAGTGGCGTAACAGATTGATCTTGCCCCCCTCTCCCAAAATAATTATTTTTGGGCCTCCTTTTACCAAGTCATCTAGCACCATAATAAATGTTATAAAATATAATTAATAGTCTTAAATATTACTAATTTAGTAATCACAACTTATAATTACTGTTTTAGGCTCGGTTTTAGGTTTGAAACGTCGTCAGTCAATCAGCTAGACTTTATGAAGTTAAAATAAGTTTGGCGCTATTTAAAACCTAATTAAATAATTGAAATAATGCTATAGCTTAACTATAATTTAAAACAGTTTATGAGATTAGAAACATATTCAAATATCTAAATTGTCAATAATCTGGACATAAATTATTTGATTACACTTATTTCCACTAAATTTATAGCAATTTAACGTTCCCTTTGGCAGGCCCCCTTATACCATTACCCCCCTCCCCTCCTCGCATTGGAGGCCCTGCGGGACTAAGTGTTACGCCACTGGTTTTATGTGTTAAAGATTAGAAAATGGTGGAATAGAACAATTTAATCATAGTTTAATTAATTTAACAAAGTTTAAAAAAAATTAAATGAAAAGCTATTAAACTGATTGCATCCACCTAGATGGTCGCATGGTCTAATGCGTCACTCTCGTATTAGACTAGATTTCTAGATTTCTGGTAATGAGCGGGGGACCTGGTGGTCTAAGGGTAAGGTGTCGGACTTCTGTGATGTGTTCGGGGTTTAATCCTCGGTCCTGGAACAGATTTATCTGATTACCAAACCCTTCCTTCACCTCTGACAAGACCTCTTGTGAATGTGGGGAATGCCAGGCCTCCACCGTGGTTCGGATTCCACGTTAAACTGTAGGTCCTCTATTTCATCTCACAATCACCCTACCATTACACTTTAGCGTAAGTGCGTATAACCCGAAGGGTTACTAAGACGTGGTACTAGACTAAACCACACAAATTACTAAAAACAACCTTTATATTATTTGCAAATCATCACGTACAAATATAAACCTTAAATTTTGTCTTTAATAATGTGTATTAAATATTATTATAATCCATCCCATCCTGATGTCTTAAAGAGATTAACCAACTGCGTGTGTATTTACAAACACAAGAAAAATATAAAGGTAGAACTTTCCAGGTATACTTAGTGAAACGCCAAGGTGTGAATCTTTAGCGCATTTTTGAAAATCAAACGTGTCAAGATTTATACCTTTTACCAAGTGACTACTGGGAACGGCTGGAAGTGAATCTTAACTCACCTAGGAAAGTTAAAATTTAAATAAGGATTTAGAGAAATATTTAGGGTGCACAGTGAAAGCCTAAGACACTTTTTATACATCCACAGTGACCCTGGCCCACTAGATGGTGTAACTATACTCCATCAATGGTAAGAATATAGGTAGGTGATTACTAGCAAAAATTACCAGATTTCATCTGTTATTTGCAAATCCATAATACCCGCGATACCAAATTATGTTTATTTGCTGTCGCTTTTGTCAGTCAAAACTTTCACATAAACAATTTATTTTTGAATAATTTTTTAAAATCGTTTTACATCTTCCACTAGCTGTCAACTACCACAACTTCTAACACGAATGTACTCCTATTTGGGTATATAAAGAACCAAAAAACAAAGAAAGGGAAAACTTGGTACTAACCAACCTTCTTTGGGAAACCTTAGTTTTTGTTACTATACATATTGTGAGCCTAAATTATTAAATTGCGTCATTGCTGGTGTAGAAGAATGTCAAATGAAGGCCAATGAAAATCTTAAAACTATGTATAATTATTTAGAAAAGCTAGCAAATAGGTACAGTACCATTTTTATTTAAATGTTATCCTATTGGCTAATGATATAAAAATGAATTAATGTGTATCTGTTTGTTTAGTGCTTTAACCACTGTACCAATTGTGCTACTGAAATTTCGCTTCGATAAAACTTCGATGTCCGTTTAACACGTAGGCTAATAATTATAAATGACGTCCGCCACTTTGTTTGGAGATAGTGCTACAAAACACTACTTTCCAGCATTTTTTTTTCTTTTGTGATTACTATATTTTCATTAGACTAAATTACGGTTCCTAGATATTAGACATTACGGCCATCTTGAAAAAATAATTGTGGCTATGTAACACCAATCTTTAGCTTGCCCAGAGCTCTTAGCTCATAAACTATGGGAAGTCTGACACTACTCTAAATACCTAAATCTTAAATATTCTAGATTTCAAAAGGAAGGTTGGTGAAAATGGGTATTTATAAATTTTCAAGTTTTTCTAAGAAATCAATTCTCGCCTTGGTATAAAATTTAGATATGTCAGGTAGCTATAAATACCACCACAAAGAGTTTTTATGTCCGTCATGCCATGTCTGTCACTAGCTGTGTCTATCTACCACATGCAAAGGTCTGAAATTTAAAAAATCATTAGCCCCTGTACATAAAAATGTGCATCTCAAAGACATATTAAATTTTTTTTATATATATTTTAATTAATCAAATCATTAAATTAAAAAAATTCCGGTAACGTAGAGTTCTCTAGCTAGTTTCATAAACTATCCAAGCATGATTTAAATGAGGACCAAATTTATACTACATATACTCATATACAGATACCATACATATGCACTTCATAATGTAATGCTTAATTATTTTTACAGATTTTAATTTAAATTTATTCTAAATTTATATCATACTTACATATTTTAACATTTATTTTCAATTTAATCATAAATTAAATCATGGCTATAGTTTCTTTAACATTTAATTTCAATTAGGTCTACATTTTAAAATCGAATATAAATTGCATCAAAATGACCTTTAATGCTGAGACTATCAAAACAGGAAATAAATATATTAAATCTTGTTGAAATGTGAAATTTAATCAACATTAGTAAATCTTTTTTTCATACATACTTCATAAGTTCGAGAAATTGTTCATTTTTATTGGAGTGTTTGATAGTGTTACTTATCATTGAATATGAATAAAATTGGTCTGTGTTGAGATACATACTCGATGAGTAAAAGAGTTATGAAAAATAAATATTGATTGGCATAATGTATTTCTATATAGACATTTATATTTGACATAAACAGTAGTGAATATCAACACTCATGCTGCAAATCATTGAAATTACCGCGTTGTCCTTATAGAAATGACCACAATTAAACTAATTTAAATAATTTGGTAAATTACACCTGTATACGTGGTCAAACCCTGGACTTTTGGTTCCAGCGGGCCATTTCCTTACCACTGAGATATATAGGATATCTAGGGTTATTCTTCACTCATAGCTTAAAGCTGATCTCAGTGGCACATTTAGCCAAAAGTCCTGGGTTAGATTCCATGTCCAAGTTTAATTTTTCAACCAATTTCAATTAATAATGTGTAATGTTTTGGGAATTACTCTTAATAAGTAAGTAATGTTTAGTCATAATTTTTCTAGATGTTTCGGAAATGAATAAAAAAATAATCTGTTTTAATTATAAAATAAGAAACTATACAATATTTTAAATGATATTGTGTTAATATACTTAGATCATTTTAAAGTTTCTACTTTAGACAGGTGTCCTAACACAAAGAAAATAAACTAAGCGGATTGCTGCTGGAGATGTGAGGCTCATTTAAGATTTAGATACCTTTATAAGATAGAATAATCTTGTGTGAACCACTAACCTATTACATTTGAACGATAATTGTGTAGGTACGTGTTTCCTGCTAAGATTCATTCTGAACTCTTATCATTCCATTATATTCTGTATATTCCTATTCAAGGTTGAGGTTGAATTAACAATATATATTATTTACAAAGTATCTCTTTAATTAGACATTTTTCCTTGAGCATACTTGAATTCTCTTCTTTGAATCTCTTATTCACGTCAATAAAATCAAAAGAAAAGCAAGCAGAGCAACATAACTTCCAATTCGAGCTTGGAACAAATTATACAATATCATATAGTTTTTGAAATCCTTTCCTTCAGATCAACCTTTATTTTCAATACTGACCATTTATCTCTCGTCGACTCTTAAATAACTAACTTCTATTTTATATCACACCAAAGAGTGTTTTTAGATTAGTTATAGGACTCTTGAGGGAACCTCGTCTTTAATATTTGCTGCATCTTCATTTTAAAATCAAAGGATCAGACCTTAACAATTGTTGGTAGAATTGGTTCCTATACCCACCTGAAAATTTTGTATCTTCTACCACACCGAAAAATAATGTATTATCTTAATTTTGGGAAGTTTGTAAACACCCATTTCATCAGATTACTTTCCAAAGAGTAAATATTTAAAAACATATTTTGTTATTAATTTAATCTATTTACTTTTCTCGCTATTTTTAATTTCCTGCATCACCTAAAAAAAATTGTCATCAACCTCTACACACCTCCCCTTTCCCTATTTGTTCAAATTTAAAATCTTAATTATTGTATGGTTATTTTGAGTATTGTTTATACTTTCTTGCAGAGTTTCAGTTTTACACCACATGAGGAAAAGTAGTTTCTTCTATTAGTTTTGGAGATCGTAAACACCCCTATCCCTCCCCCTCACAATTTCCATTTAAACAAGTATTTATTACCAAATTAGAATTTTAATAAAATCAGCTTATTTTAAGTTGTCCTACTACTTGCCTGCCAAATTTAAATTTTCTACCACACCTAAAAATGTGTTTTTCTGTTAAGAACCTTTCCATCCTTGTTACAACGTTCCAACTAAAATATTAACATTGTCAGTTCCTAATATTAATTTGGAGTGGTCTTTAAACATGACTGCGAAATTAAAGTTTTTTACTACACTGAGAAGATGTTGTTTACTTGTAGCTATAGAAATGTTGAAACAACTAACATCTTTTCAATAATTACCCCTCAGAAATTTAATTTTTTAAGATTATCAGATTTATTTGGAGTTATTTCTTCAAGCGCCTGCCAAATTTTAATTTTTTACCTCATTAAAAAAGTTATAATTTCAAATTATAGTCCCTCTAATTTCTTTTAGCACTATATTGAAATTTCTCCGTTTTAGAATTTTCTGGTTGTACGAGGCAGTCCAGAAATTTCTCCGTTTTAGATTTTTCTGGTTGTACGAGGCAGTCCCGTTACCTCACTTCCAATCAAAATTTCAAGTTTTCAGGCTTTGGGGCTGGGATAATATTGTAATAAGTATGCTCTGAATTAGTATGCACAAAAATATTGAAAAATATGCATTCAATTATTGGCTTAAAACTAAATAAATATTTACGAAAAAGTTGATAATATGAACAAACAAAAATACAAGCGCAATTAAAATAGTATTATGAAACTATAGGTTACAACAGCTTACTGATTGTGTTTCTGATCACAATAAAAATTGATATTATTCAAGTCAAGAGTGAATCACTATCGGCTATCGCTTATAATACCCTTGAATAGTGTAAAGTTCCTGTATACCAAACGTAGTGATGGGACAATACATGAAGCTGGCCATCTCTTTAGGAACATATATACTAGTTCACTCTCTCGGTGTTCTCTTGAAGAAGTTGGACGATTCTTACTAAAACACTGAGACCTGCATTCCTTTTCAATACGTATATATATATAAAATAAATGGTACCGAACTCCATGCGGACTTTCTAACTCCATTGTTTAAAAATTGAGATATTTACCCAAAACTCGTAATATGGGTGAAACTAAATAATATACACTAGCAAACCCAAGACAAAATTGCTCTATACATATGTAAAACAATTTTTGACTCCCATTTCTATTTTTTAAAATTTTATTTTTAGTGAATTAAAGTCCTCATTTGTATATTTTGCCTAGTAAAAAATTTCGATATTGGGTCAAAATGGGTTAACACTTCGTATTAAAATGTAGTTTACAGTAAAAATAATTTACATTTTACTAGGGGTAGCACATATATATAAAAAAAATTCCAAATCTATTAATTTAGAACAATAAAAGGGTAAATATTAACTATTGAATCTAAGATATTAAGATAGATTTTTGCTGTACAAAAAAGTCCCCTTAGAGGTTTAAGGTAATGGAACCTAACGTTATTTAGACTTAATTTATTATTTACCTACTCTATGGTATTATATAATTATTGCGATAAAACTTGAGTAGTATCTCTGTTCAACTAAAGCTCACAGACTTGTATTCATATATTTTCCAATAGCTCAGAAACTATTGTTTTTATAAACATATACTTCAATTTTTTTTTATTATTAATAGTCCTATCATTTTTCAATGATAAGTTATTTAATATCTTCAATAAGTGCAGAGATACGGCAATATCCGCTTTTGTAATTTGCCCTTAAATTAATTTTCACCGGAGAATGAAAATATCGATTTTGTTTATAATCTTAATTAACGCCTATATATGAATTTTAATCAAAATTCTTAGAGCTTATTATGAGAAAAATGATTTTATTATCTTTTTGCCCTTTATTAAACTTTTATGTTAGGGTTAAATAAACACACAGACCGACGGCATTGCAAAAACAACTTTTTGATTTCGGAAGGGTCATGAAAAGTCGACATCCATCAACATCACTGGCTTTTTTTTAATCGCAATATTTAACGTTTCGTTTTCTTAAAGTTAGAAAATATAATATATATTTGCGTATAGCTTGAAAGTTATTTGTTTTACAAAAATTTGTTTCAAATAAATCATTTTTATTAGAAATACACCTACATATTTGCAATAAAATATTTCTTATCTCAAATACTTACGGAGATATGATATAAAATTAAATTTTATACATCAGACCGGAACCCTTAAAGTCATTTTGACGAAAAATTGAGAGTAGACATTTTGTTTGGTTCTTATAAATAAAATTTAATCAAAATCATTAGAGCCAGTTTTGATAAAATATTTTTTTTCTCATTTTGCCCTTAAGAAACTTGAAAAACTTACTTTGGAAGGCGTCTGTGAAGAATGTATCAAAAATTATTTATTTGCTCAACCTTATTGTTGTCAAGCGAGCTCTGTTACAGAGAACTCTTTTGGTATTCAGATTCCGTAACATTTGTATTGCATTTGTTATAAATTCAGTTTATGTGGTGGCTTACCTGACTAGTAAAGAGTTTTGAGAAACTCAACTTTATAACTATTGATTTACTTTACGTCGTCGCAATCAGTAATACTCACGCTAGAGTAGCAAACAACTTATCGTTCCAGTAGTTTTACAACATATCCATTGACACGCAACACAATGTCCTTCCTTTGACACAGTATCGACATATTTGCAAGTGTTAATATAAAACTGATTTCAAGAATACTTCAAAAGTCTTCCATAACTATGTCACTAATTATAAGCTGATCTGTAACTTAGATTATATAATTTTCCAGCTTATCGTAATTGAGGAGCTGTTCGTATCCAAACTTCAGTGGGGGATTATCGCGGATGAAAGCTGATAGTTAGCCTCAATGTCACCAACTCAGATCTAAAAAGGTTACATATTATTTAACTTGTGTGTATTATAGTGGCTCTATGTGAATGGAATAGCACTGGTAAACATTGACGGAAATCTCCACCACCCAAGATTACTTTGCTGAAAAATTCAGAGCTTTTTCTCATTATAACTTTCAAAAGTTTATTAATCACGTTTAAGGTATGAACTGGCATCATTACTGATTCATCCAAAAATACTAGTTTTGCTTCTCTTGATTGAAGCTACTTTGGTCGAAGTAATTCTCCTCCTTGGCGTTGACTTTGAATTTAGGCGACTTGAAATGGTAATTTTGTGTCCAACCTTCCTTTAAAAAGTTACAGCTATAATATATCCAAACTATATCTAGAAAACTAACATTCAATTTCATTTTTGTTTACATTTATTTGAGATGTTTAACATTTAATTTTGGAACTACCCGCCTCGTTGGCGTAGTTGGCTAACGCGCTTGTCGTGTAGAGCTCGACTGGTGAGGACGAGGAGATCGAGGTTCGAATCT
>CABFOV010008750.1:0-22179 GCA_902141375.1 Timema poppense
TAAAAATAAGCTTACAACTAATATATACCTTCTTAAGTAACAGAATATGTTACAGAATTCTATAATTAAAATATAAATAAACTGCACATCCTGTCTTACTAACCATCAAGATTAATCATTTATTTATATTTATGGGGTAGGCATGAGAAAAGTAGAACTTATTAAAAATATAATAATCTCACTTTAAATTTTGCGAAAAGTTGATCTGTTAGAAATTTTATACTAGTGTGGGTTTATCAACATTTTATATTAGTTTAGAATAATAATGTTGTTTACATTATTTCTACTATCATTATAGCCTACACACATTTCAATTTATTTTAAATGATTGAATAGTGGATGTTGTTGGTCATTCTTCCTAAAGTTATTAAATAAATCAATAATATTTACTTAAAATATTCAAATCAATAAGAACATGCATTAGAAATCTTTTATGAGAAACATAAATAATAAAAAAATAAGTATAGTTGTAGTTCTTTTCAGATATTTCATAGACACATATTCTTAAATATTAGCCAACCTTCATTGATAGGCTCGAGATCTAAAAATAAAGTTCGTCTAGTCTTGTTTTATGGTGATGGGGAGGTCGGAGTTTAAACCCGGTAACGTAAATCGAGTGGGGTTTTCTAAATAGTTTTCCCAATTTGAATATAAGCATATGCGGTAACATATTTCTAAACTACACCTTCGTTATTTATACCACGTAAATTTAAATTCAGATAAGCTGATTGTTCATTGAAACGTAGTGATAAATAGAATACACTATTAATTCAATATTGTAATAATAATCTTAATAGGATATCTACTCATCTCTGAACACACATTTTAATAGACACAAGTAATTATTAAGACTGAATATAAGTATAATAATCATAGATCTAGTTACTTTATTGTGAGTTTGTGTTTGAATTTTTTTTATTTATTTTAAACTTATTTTACCTTATTTATGTTCAATGGTAAACAGACACTTTGAACATTTTCAAAACTGGAATGGATAAGATAATATAATTAAAAATATCACCAGCATATTATAACTTAGAGATAAACAAGGTATGGTAAAATGTTCAGATACAATTGAATTTATTATACGAGAAGGTAGAGAATTTAATATCAAGTAATTTCAAAAAGCGAGAAATTATATTTTCAACATTAAAGTGAAGAGTTTGGTATCTGAGAAAACACAGTATTTAAATTTTTCTTAAATTCAAAATTAAATTGTACAATCGTAATTTAGTCATATACATGTATAGTAAAACCAATTACTTACTGAAAAATATTATTTATATTCTTTTTAACTAAATAAACATGACAAATAAAAGTAAACATCTGATATCAGTGTCACAAAGCATTTAACAAGAAATTCATTTTGAGATAATTTAATATAACAAATATAGTAAATTATATTTTTGAAAGCTTTAGTATTTTCATGTTTATTAAATGTTGACCTATACATTCTTTAATGCCCCGTAGTTTGCAATTATTAATCATAATTCTACAGAAATATTAGATTTGAATTCCAAGATAAAAAGACTAAGCCCATCTATTTAATGATATACTATATTAAAATATTTAATTAGTTTGCCATTTAGTATACAATTTATCTTATTTGTGGTATTTTATCTAGATAATGAAATTTAATAAACGCCCCTTAACTTTCAGCAATTAAAGCCACGCCAGTATAAGTGGGCTGATTTAATTCCCTCTATAACATGAAGATCATAATATAAACACTAGTTAGACAAGGATATACTAGAGTAATATAAGAACGTTTGACAGACTGTACTGTCTGTACTGATTGTACTGTCTGGCTCAGTGAGGAAATAAACGGGAAACTACCTAACTTCTTATTTCTCCAGTACAAATCTTTAGTTATGACAGAGGACGGAGGAACTGTTGAAGATCCAACGAATGTTCAGGTTGAGTAGACCTAGTATTCATACTTACAAGTAGATGTATACTATATCTGGAACATTCAAAACCAAGATTAAGTGCAATATTATAGTAAGTTGATGTGTTAAAAGATTATATATTGAGACAAAATTAATATTGTACAATATATAAAGTGACCTTATTATATTTATATTGTGATTATATATACATATATGTTTGTGTATGTATGTATATTATAGTTAAGGAATTTCCGTTTATATCCAAAATTTACTTCGAGAAAAAAAATCTTTGTCAGTATTGTTAACAAAGTAAATCCCCTATTCTATAATCTTATTTTAGTGAAAAATACAATCGTTTTTTAAATTATGAAAGTGATATTTATTATTTTGTTGATGTACTTTGTAAGCGATATAGAAACCAAACTTAATATTTCGGTTGGACTTACCGGAACTAATATCAGCATCACAGAGACTATTCATCCCATCATTGAAGTTATTCCGAGAAGTGGTCCTCACTCCCTATCCGTCGTGGTAATACAAGAAAACTGTCTCCATGCTTCTAATGAATTGTTAAAACAAATGCACTTTATAAAATATTTTCCTACTTTAACTTTTTATATGTATGAGAACCAAACTTTAGAACTAAAAGAAATGTTCCCTGATACTCTTCTAATTAATGGTATTATGGGAGAACCAAAAGTGGTATTTTGGTTTGTTGTAAATATTGATCTGACATTTTGGACGACTTTGGCTCAATTTAGAGGAACTTTCTTGGGTAATCCTAGAACACCATATATAATAATTGTTACTTCACAAGATCAGAAAGATATAATAATGTTAAAAAATACATGTCAAAGGACATGGAATGAATTTCTTATATTGAATGTAGTTGTAATTTGGTTTCCTGAAATTTCCTTAAGAAATTACGAAAGTAACACTAACCTACCTAAACAAACTACAAAAACCTTGTTTTACAATCAATTTAAAAACCAAGGATCATTTTCTAAATTACCCGAAACGTTGATGAAAAATGCAAACAATAACATATTTTCAGACAAACTCAAAGATACATATGGATATGATATAAAAATAACTGAATGCACAAAACAATATGGTTTAAAATCAGGTGTATTGAAGGCTGAATATGAAGCTTTCCAAATTATAAAAATTGTTCTTAACGCAACTCTTATGATTATAAATACAACAAGCCAAGAAAAAACTATTGGTACTTTTGGAGACCAAACCTCTAAAATTAATAAAAAAATGCCTGATATCTACGGAAATGTTTTCTTTAAAACTTTAAAAAATATGTACACATCTACAGCATATTTTGATCTACATTGTTTAAAAATCATGGTACCAAAAGCACAACGCATTCCCGAGTATTTGAATATGATATTGCCTTTCTCTATTAATACTTGGTCACTAGTTTTAGGTGCTCTGCCCCTGATTACATTGTCGTGGAAACTATTTAGACAAGACGTGACTTTAGAAATGAAAATATTAATAGAAACTGTTCGAATATTTGTGAGTGGTGCAACAAGTATAACATCAATTTCATTTTCACAAAAATGCTTTGTTGGTTCATATTTGTTGCTGTGTGTGGTATTGATGGGGTCATACCAAGGAAGTTTGACAAGCTACTTGACGACACCACACTATTATAATGATATCAATACATTGAATGAATTGAATGGCACAGACTTACCCATAGCTGTAATTCACCGAGATGGCTTTGGAGATAATACTCAAGAAATAATTGAAAAATTAGATCCTAATGATATACTTATTAAAACATTAATAAAAAGAGCTTTTTTTAAAAAAAATATAAAATCTACTCTTGACACTGTTGCGTTTAACCGAACCATGGCTTATGTTGATGATTCGTTTCGAGTTAAATTGTACTCAAACCTAAACGACTACTATAAAGATGGCTACCCTCTAATCCACGTTATGGAGGAATGTCCTTATTTGATGCAACTCGTTATTCACTTTCCCCAGGTTTCCCCGTTTCAAGACAGATTGGATGTTGTCTTCAGAAGGGTGGTGGAATCCGGGTTATTCCAGAAGTGGTATAACGATGATGAATATGAAATTTATCTATCAGCTCTTAATAGAGATAGGCCAGTCGAATTGAAACCTCTTAATCTCGGGCATGTCCAGACTTCCTTCTACATCCTTATCAGTGGTTTGACTCTGAGTTCTATTTCCCTGATTTGTGAGATTTTGGTTGACACTATAATTCGGTATAAGAAACGAGATTTTGAAGTGTTCCGTACTGAATAGTAGATATTTGTGTTATATTTAACCTACTATATAGTTTACATAACTATTATAAATCATATCATGTTGTCAAAATCGATTTTTCTTGTGGTTTGTAAATGCATCATAATATCAAATATAATAATTTATATCTAAATTTGTAATTGTTATTATTTGATTGAAATTAAATTTTACTATTTAATTTTTATTTATTATTTAATATAATGAATTATTACATAATTCAAACAATTTATGTTCTATAGGCATATTGTGACAAGTGATCAATTAAAGTAATCAAATCAATGGAAATATAAATATTTATAAATATGTATTTAATAATTATTATATACATACTACTTTTAACTATCTAAATTTCTTAATTATTTATTGAACATAACTATTTTAGGGTTTCACTTTTTAATTACCATTTAAATTTACATATCTCATTAAATATAAATCAAGCAATGTTCATGAGTTAGTAATTCAGACAAGATTTTTTTTATTTAGACAAATGTATGTCTAATTTATAATTTGGTAATAATTGTATTACGTGGGTTCTGTGATGCCTGGAGAGACTGGCGTTGGAGTTAATTAACATTCCAAAGTCTTAGAACGTGCATCATAGCAAACCCAATACATCTTCAGTTTCGCTTGAGATATGGAAGTTAGAGTGTAAATAATAAACCAATATATGCCAGAAATGTGTGCAGTGCATTCTTATTTGAATGATTACTCAAAATTTTCGGTGGTGGCAATTGGGGACAACGAGACAAAGTTTATAAATAATAACTACAGTATGTCACTATTTAGACGGAATAGAGATTTGTCAACAATTCTTAGCGGTAAAAATATTCTAAAATGGTCAAAAACATCCTTTCCAAAGAAGGTTGTATCCAAATATCATTTAATATTCCAACAATGTTCTGTTTTAGGAATTGTTAACAACTCTTTTTCCTCACTAAATTTTAATTAGAAATGATCTACGTGCAATAGGTTTCGTGTAAAATTAAAATTTCTTACCGAATTTATGACAGTGTCATAGACAGGTGGAAAGAGGTGCATTAAAGAGGACGAATAAAAAAAACACCGTATAGTGATAAACTGATGCTAGAAATTATAAGACTACCAAGTAATGTAGGTATACAATGATTATACAAAGCGCTGATAGTGGCTTGGAAGGAGAATACACTACTGTAAGACTGGAAAAAGAAAATTATAATAACTATTTTCAAGAAAGGAGAGAGGGAGAGTTGTACAGATCATAGGGGGTTAACGCTGATGTGCCACTCTACAAAAATTTAAGAGAAGATACTGGAAAATATAATTAGAAATAGAATTAACTGAAGGTGGAGAGTGGAACAGCATGGTTTCAGGAAATATAGTTCTACAATAGACTTAATATTTGCCATACAACAGCTGATGGAAATAAAGTATGAATATTAGAGAGACTTGGTAATTGTATTTATGGATATATTTAACCGTATGATTGCGTGGATAGAAATAAAGTTTGGAATGTAATGGAGGAGGCTAAAGTAGAAAAATGAGTTGTAATGAGAGCGAAAAGCATGTATGAGGATAACAGGTGTTTTATTAGGATGGATTATGGGTGGGGTCGTGGGGGTAAGGGGGTGGCCGGGAAGAGGAGACGAAATGGCTCACAATAAAAAATCGAGTGAACAGTGGAATGCCCTTTCACCATTACTTTTAATAATGTTAATGGAAGTGGTCATAGACAACGTGGCAGGAAATCTCGTAGAGAAAATAATGAAAACCATTAGGTTTGCTGATGACTTGGTGGTATGGGGAAAGAAGGAAGAAGATATACAGGATAACTACAATCATAGAATAAAGAAGTGGAAAAGTGTGGAAAGAAATTTAGCATGACAAAGTGTGAATTGAGAATAATGACAAGGAAGAAGATAAGGCTTAGTAAATCAATAAATTGGGATGGAGTAAGTTTGAGAAAAATGAACAATAGAAAACTCATTCCAGATGAGCGAGAAATCGATACATACATAGTCCAATAACTCAAAAATGGAATGAACTTGTGTAGATTTTAAGAACAATTTTATGTAACATTCTTGTTAGTCTTGTCTTCTTATAATATTTTTACAGTATTTTTAGATACTAGTCGTGATCAAGTCATATTATAATCTTGTGAAGGGATCTATTAAAATTACCAAGGAATAAACTCAGGCTTTGTTTAAGGGATACCCATGTTGATAAAGACCGTTTTAAGGGTTCCGGGCTACCATTCAATTAAGGAATAAAGGGCACAAAAGGATATGAAAAAGCCTCATGTACTTAAGGATGGAACAAAGACTTGATCGTAATGTTTATACTTTTTTCTTATAGAACTTGTAAACCTACATTTATAGTTCGTACCCATTTAACAATACAAATCCAAAAAATACCTCATTGACTTCTACCTTCTTTTATAGAACTTGCTTTTCTTAAATTCCCAACCTGAGGTTGAGACGAGCAAGAGTCACTGGTAAGAACCGATCAGTGAAAGATTGGTCTCAGAGTAGAACTTGACTTTAGCAAGGTATTGCCTAAAATTATTGGAAATATCAAAATGGATTAGGATGTATGGTTACTGGTGAATTGTAATCGTTAACAAGTTTGATCAAATGACCATCCAAACGCTTGATGAGAAGACCTTCGAGTCATTCGGTAAACAGATCATTCACGTGTTTGGTAAACCGACCATCTTGTCGTTTGGTGAGCCTGATATCCACTTGTTAGGTGGGTATACCATCCAGTCATTCGTTGAGAAGACCATCATGGCATACTGGGATTAGACCATCCAAGTGTTTGGTGAGATCATCCAATCCAGTCGTTTGGGAAGTAGACCATTAATTTGTTAGGTGAGAACAATATACAGTCATTCGGTGAGCACATCATCTATGTTTTTGATGAGCAGACCACTAATTTGTTCAATGAGTAGATCAATTCATTGATAAGTCCACTAGAGAATCCCAGTCCATGTAAAACTCACCGGAAGTAACTTAATAAATTTGAAGTTATTTTTAAGTTACCAATCAAAATATCTTATCTCCCTGATTCTTACTCTATCTGGAAATTTTACTAATTTAATTTAGTGGCGGATGGTGATAACACATTGAAATAGATACAATATACGCCTTTTGGGTATTTTAGGAGATTATATTTTAATAGAGGCTGTTAAGAAAAAAGTAAATGTATCATTTATTATATTCTCAGACAGAAATATACTTAATAATTCAATAATGATAGATGACCAATTATATAGGAATTGGTTTGTTTGGGGCTTATTTCTGTTTTTAAAAAAACTAAAATTAAGTTGTGTAAGTACTTGGTGCCTCATTTTTATTACCCCTTGTTAAGGTTTGATTTTATTTCTGGATAATGTTTAATTATTGTTTATAATTTTTACATAATAATTTCATAGTTATAATGGTTTTTATATCACTTGTACTCATCAATTTTTCAGAATTTAGTAAGATATTATATATATAAATTGTAGAGTCATTGTGTTATTAAAAGTAAAATGTTACAATTCAAAATAACGTTTTGATGTATTTAAACTTATTTTTTAAAAAATCGTAAAATTTTCGTTGTATATTTATTTTGTGAGCTTATTAATGTAAGTGATGAAATAAAATCAAAGAATAATATTTTAAAATTAATTATTAAAGTAGGCTAAAAACACCAATATTCTTTTTTTTCCCTCACAATTGCAAGTCTACCACTCTTGAAAAAACACTTTCATAAATATGATATTTTGACTTTTGTTTTTACGGACTATTTTAACAAGGTTCTCTTAAATGCAATGTGCATGGTTAAGATGATAATAATAATTTATCTAAATAATTGATTGAAATATTTTTTATAGAGAAAAGATTGTTAATGTGAATGTATTTGTCATGAGAGATTATTTATCATATTTACGTTTAATTGTAACTTAATACAAAAAACGTGGGTCTTACGAATTATTTCTCTGCCATAACTGGTTCTCTCAGTCTATTTGTCAAGAGACCTACATCTGAAATGGTTTAGTGAATTTATTTTAAGCTGTAAATATTTATGTCAAGTTATACTCCTCGATTATTGAATTGTTTTGTACTTGCCCAGGAATAAAATGTAGTCTACTCACGAGTGGACGTTTTTAGAGATAGTAAATCTCTTTAAAATGGCTTTAAGCATTTAGTTTAGAATTGAAATCTTAATGGTGATTTAAAGGTAAAATACGCTTTATTCTTCAAAATGGGAAACATTTGTAAACGTAGTATGCTGATTTAAAACATTTGGGAAGTTTGAAATATTTTAAAATTAGTCAGTCAATTATATTCAAAATAAGTCTCTTGAACGATTTAAAAAAATAGTTTTATATTTTTTGTCTTTAAAAAATAATTTATTTCAGAATAGTTTACTTATGACAGATTTATGTAAGATTTGAAATATAAAATAGCTATAAAGATATTTTTCAAATTATTTGTATTTGGAAACTATTTCACATTATAAAAGATTTTTTATTTTTAAAAAATTAGTAAATTTAATTGTATTTTAGAACTCGCGATTAAAAGAAATAACAATTGTTCGAAAATGAACCGAGTATTTAGTTCAAAATGTGTATCCAAGAGTGTTTTACTTACTATATAATACAAATATATATCTACGAATACAAATGACTTAGTATTTTTTATAAATAAAATTATAGGTTTCTATTTTCGAGAAAAAATTAAGTAACACTTATTATATTTGTAGATCTTATTCCAAACTATTTGGCTATAAGTGAAATTACGATTGTAAAAGAGCATTTATTTTTGACTTACACTCCGCTTACCATAAAATATTGCCATATCACTTAACCAATTATAATTATATCCTTCCTATTACAATAAAGATGCGAATAACGTATATGAAAATACACTAAATACATAAATAAATATAAACATTAAGATTACCATATGCTAACAACTCCCCAAAATCTCCTTCCCTATTAACCGACACTGAGAAGAGAAATAATAAATTAGCATACACTATACGCTCTTGGAGTCGAATACTTAATAAATAATCAAAATCAACTGATATTTGCCGGGTTAGTTCAAGGCTAGGGGCACACATGCAACTATCAGTTTTGCAAAAGTCTCACAACTGTTTGATACACCAAGTGTAAACCACGCACACATTTTCAACTAACATCAAACGATTCAACTAAATATTCTCCGTTAAAACATGGATTTCAACGGTTTAAATATGTGCTCTTGAACTGAGAAGAATTTAAGAACTAAGAAATGATATATGGTACATCCAATCCCGAACCAACGTTTGGTGAAAGGACAGTTTCGTAAACTGTATTTAGATTTACGAGCTCATCCGGAGAATATTTTTAGTTATTATCGAGTTGATATTGGCGTCTTGGTTGAACTTCTGGACCTAATACGGCCTTACATCACTTACCAAGATACTAATTGAAGGAAATCCATTCCTCCAGTAGAAAGACTTTCAGTTACTTTAAGATAATGAAAATATTAATGATAATAATAATAATAATATTGATATTACTTCACTTATCCAACTGCAAGGTTGAAAGTGGGCCCATACCTGTTTAAACATGTTCGACACAAATCGATTGCAAGGTTGCGCAATGGTATAGGGAAGACTCAAGTTAGCCTCCCAAATTAATTGTTTTCTAGATTTTATAATTTTAGAGCACAAATGTTCATTTTAGGCACATATGAGCACAAACGAAGCACAAAATAATGGCAAAAACAAAATTTTGACATGTTTGGTTTTCAATGTGTGGCGAGCTATCTTGAGCTCTAGTTCGATCGCTTTCATTAAATGTTATCTAAAAGGCCTAGTTTCACACCACTAACGTTCATGTTCGGGCACATAGAGCACAAAAGAAATAAAAACGAATGGTGAAAACAGAATTTTGTTACATTGATTTTTGAAAATGTGGCGGACCAGCTTGGACACAATTTTTCTACATGTGATGGTATAGGGAAGGTTCAACTTAGCCCGCTAAATTAATGTTATATAGCATGTCTGGTTTTAGAGCACAAATATTCATTTTTGGGCACATATGAGCACAAACAAAGATTAAACGAATGGCGAAAACCAAATTATGTTATATTTTTATTTAAAAATGTGTTGGGCCAGCTTGAACTATATTTTTTACGATTTATGGTATAGAAAAGACTCAAGTTAGCGCGACACATTAATTGCTATCTAGATTTTTTAATTTTAAAGCACAAATGTTCATTTTTGGGCACATGTGAGCACAAACAAAGCACAAACAAATGGTGGGATCAAAATTTTGATACTTTGATTTTTTTAAATTTGGTGGGCCAGCTTGAACACAATTTTTCTACATGTTTTGGTATAGGGAAGGATCAACTTAGCCTGCCACATTAAATATTCTCTAAATTTTCTAATTTTAAGGCACAAATGTTCATTTTCGGGCGCATATGAGCAAAAACGGAGCACAATTGAGTGACATAAATTCATTTTTGTTAAGTTGTGTTTTTTCAATAAGTGGCGGGCTAGCTTGTGCTCAATTTGGCCTGCCACATTAAATATTTTCTAAATGGGCCAGTTTAACAACACAATTGTCCATGTTTTGGCACACATGAGTACAAATATCGTACAGGCGATTAGAAAAAAAAGCTTGTGGTGGGCCAGCTTGAGTCATGTGATGTAACAATTCAAGAGTTGTATTTTAATATCGTAGCCCCACCCAAACCGATGGTGCATAGACTATTGTCCGATTCATACTACCCACTCCGAGATGCGTCGACATTTATTTAAATCGCCTACAATAGTATTCTTCACTATAGCATTTCAATGTAACTTAAAGCAATATACTAACAATATCATTCAATATAATTCACTATCATATCTCTACAATGTAAACTGTTACATATACGTACCCTTTGGATAAATTTGCTTGCACAGTCTAGTGACCTGGCTGACTTCAAAACATCCTAAATCGAGGAGTGGGGCAACTTTGCCTTGGTGTATCAGGACTTGGTGTTCCGACCGGCCAGGTTTAGACATATCTGATGGGTGGTTTTCTTCACACCTGACGAAGAGTGGACGTGGACACGGCTGCTCTTTTTCGGATGGTTTGAGCAACCATCACCTGAATCTCTGACGTCAGCAGCCAAGCAGTTAAAAAGATTTTTGACAAAAACCAGAGTATCGTCTATATGAAGCGGGATGACCAATCAGCGACCTACAAGCAAGATGGCCTACGTGAGAAAGATAGCTTGATCCTCCCAAAATGTTACTTCCCCGGCTTAGTTTGGACTAATTTCCCCATATCATACCTACGCAGTAAGACAACTATATAATATGAAGGTGTGAAAGAAATAATCAGACTATTGAATTCGGCAGCACCTAGGATAGACCTGTGTAATATTTATTTATAATGTACTTTTGAATTCGGCACCATCGAGGATGGGCCTCTGTAATATTTATTTATAATAGACTGTTGAATTTAGCACCATCTGAGATGGACCTTTGTGATATTTATTAATAATAGACTGTTGAATTTGTCACCATCGGGGATGGACCTCTGTAATATTAATTTATAATAGACTATTGAATTTGGCACCATCGAGGATGGACCTCTGTAATATTTATTTATAAGAGACTGTTGAATTTGGCACCATCTGGGATGGACCTTATTTATAATAGACTATTGAATTTGGCACCATCGAGGATAGACCTCTGTAATATTTATTTATAATAGACTGTATAATTTGGCACCTTCGAGGATGGACCTCTGTAATATTTATTTATAATGTACTTTTTAACTCGACGCCATAATGGACGGATTGCGTTTATTATTCTATAGAGTCAGGAGACGACTTTCAATAATATGGACTCTGTGAAGGAAAGTTATAATACTCTGTAAATATTTATAGTTTATCTTAGAAGTTTGAATTATGGAACTTTAACTATTTAATTTAATATTGTTATAGTCGAGATAGGCTGATATTTGTTTATTAAGGATGGGCAATATTTAATACTATTTTACAAACTAAAAGTAACTTTGGGGTCGTATCGTCATTTAAAGGCTTGTTTCTTAAAGATGTTTGTAAATTCTCAATATTTGCTGTTCTAACTTAATGAAATGTTAATTGAAATATAATAAAATTACTTATCTTAATAATCTGGCTATATCAACTATCCGTATTATACTAGCTTTTGTCGTTTTATATTTCAAATCATTTATATATATTCAAATATTTTGTGTAACGTAAAATTGGCTAATCTTCGCGTATATTTATATTTTAAATTTGGCAAACTTCTAAATGTTCTTTAACTTAGTATAAATTGATAGACTTTGTTCAGTATTTGAATGATGCCGATTCAAGTACATTAGGTTTGAGGTGTGAAACTCCCGTGTTAGTTAAAGTAATGTGTGTAGTATAAATAAGTATCGTAGTACTTGTAGGTATTCTCGTTTTGTGTAAAATTTGAATACTCTCGTGATAGTTAGAGTAAAAGTATGGAATTTAAAAATATAATCTACATTGGAAGAGTATATGTTTTAATAATGTCTGTAGATATTCAGACGCTTTGGTAACAGTTTAAAAAGTTTCTTAAACAATTTTATATTTCATGAATAGATATGGATATTAATAGTTTTTGCTTTATTGATATATAGCTAAACTGGTAAAATTGAATTAACCTTTTAATGTGTCTTAACAATAATTTAATCAACTATGTTTTTCTTCGTTCTACTAGATACTGCATGCCACTTAAACTACTGTTTGTTATTTTTGAATAAATTAAATTACTCTTTACATTTAACTCTTGATGATGCTATTTTCTCATTATTAATATTATTATGGTAGCTTATTCCCTCTTATCTTTGTAGTATTTTCTTTAGTGGCTTATTGCTACGAGGTAAAGAAAGAGTGATATTGTGGTTAGAGTTTCCTGGTGGTTAGAATTATCTTTTCATATTGGTCTCTTGTACTCTGACTTCATGTTTCCATAAAGATTATTGTTTGATAAACAGCCGCTACTCGATTATTTTGTACGGCGGTGGTCTTCTCCCTAAAATATTTTTATTGCAATAACAAAAGGTAGGATTTACAGGGTGTTGTAAGCATATTATTTAATTATATCTCTACTTAATATTTTGTTGTGTCGCAAAAACTGTAAAAGAACTTGTTTTCAGTATTTCTTACCTAATTAGTTTAGTCCAGCTTTGAACGCGTCTTTCTACCACGTCACATCTGCAACGGCTCTGAAAATGAATGGTCTAGTATACTAGTGTTATTAATATCAGTTTTACAAGATCACTGTTGTCAAACTAGAACGTCGATCGCTTCCAGTTAAAATATTTTCTCGGCTCATTCAAGGTCAGAATGTTTGCCCGATCTCCAAAAGTTTGCGCATGCGCAAGGGCTGATTGTTACTATAGAGTATTTCTAAATAAACTTTCATTTCTGTACAGTTTCTTGCGACTGGCAAATGAGATAAAACGGTGAAAGAAAACTACTAAAAGTTTCGAATAATGACAAGGAGGGGGAAGCTCCAATGAGTTGCCGTGACTGATGAGAGGATCACCACATTCCAGCTATAAATGGCCGCTTTGCAATATGACCTGAGGCCTGAGGCCCAGTCTGGGTCACATTGAACCAGGGGTCAATAGAAACAACTTCCCTCCCGAAGTTTAGATGTAAATATTAAAACTAATTAATAAACCACCTTGTTAATTTGTTTAACGTATTTCAAATAACAATCAAACCAACAACTAAAATATATTTCCCCATAAAATTTGTATGTTTTATTTTAGAAAATAAAACTTGATATTATTATTTAAAAAAATGAAGTAAAAACTGTTGATTATTCGTAAATTTAATTAATTCATTATCATACAGTTAATGCTAACGTATTTTATATTAAGTTTCAAGAATTTAATCTGAATATTGTATGTGTGGTGTTTCATAGTATTAAACCTTTTTCAAATGCTTATAGTTTCCTTAGCAAAAATAGTAAAATTTTAAAATATTTTAAATTTTTTGATCACTTTTATAATCAATAGGATTGATCAAAACTACAATTTGAAAATAATAAATTTCCTGCCCCATTCGACTTAATATTCCAGGAATAATATACTTCTTAGATTCAATGAAGTAACCTAGTTTTAAGTATGAAGTGAGACGAAACTATTCAACTTTTTCATCCATAAGACAATTATTAAAAACACTATAAATGGCTATCTCCATTTAATTGACCATATTTATGGAATGTTATTCTGTTTACACTCACCAATCAAATTTGTTATTTTTAATGTGACAAAACCCTTTATTTTTATTTGAGAAAGCTTCAGAGTTTCAATCTTATAGTTAAATATATCTCATCTCCTTGTCACGACTACCCTTCCCTTTGGACCACTGGGGGATCAGACAATGGAATCATACTCACCTAATTAGTGTTGAATAAAACTTTATATGGTCATGTAGGAAAACAATGTATGCAAAATCAAATATTTTCCAGTACCCTGAAAAAATTAAAAAGAACATAAATGTACAATAAACAAGGTTATTATTTAATATCTATGATAACCTTTTGCAAAAGTCTTACCTAAACCACGCTTCTCTAATATACATTCTAATCTTTTATTTAGAAATATTAACATAAATATTGATGTGAAATTAAATATAGTAAATTTATCAATTTAAATCTAACATAACAAAATTAAAAAATTTTAATTAATAAAGAATATTTTTTCTTATTTCTCTATGTACGGTAACCATTGTTTATTTATATATATTTATGTGTATATATTTTTAGCTGAATTATGCTATTGAAATAAATATTATTATTATTAGTAGTAGTATCTATTATTTTTTGGAATGAATGTTTAATGTCGCATAATACCTCAAATGAAGATCTATTTAAAGTTTTGAGAGATCTCAGAAGCCATTATGTCCCCATAGTAGGTGTCATCATATTGTCCTCAGAAAACCTCAGACCATTTATAAAGGTAATTCCAAGAGTCGGTATAATAATAATTGACTAATTCAACTACTTTCATAAAATATCCTAAATATGCCCAGACTATGTGAAACTTTCCATGGTAGCCAACATGTGCATCAACCTGTGCAAATATATTACTAGACTTATTGATCTATATGTCACTGAAACATGGGGATTTTACAGGTCACGAAAGAAAGGTGTCCTTGAATTTCATATGAACTTGACTATTGTTAAGGGCAGGTTTGCTGGTAGCTTCTTATGTAGAGAGTAGTTATGAACTTAGGGATTTATTTGGGTTTATGGTGACTAACGAACCAGCTGATCTTACTAGTTTAGTCATAATTTAGATTTTCATTTGATTGTAGATTGATGTATGCTACAAAACAGGGATAATCAAAACAAGGTACCTATAGTTATGATGAATATAAACTTAAGCTTCCGGTGTTATTTAGAACATAATATAATTTTCATTTATTTTTCAAATTTGAGAAATATTTTATATATTATTTTATTGAATTAAACTGTGTTTTGAAGTTCGTCCGTTATTGACTTAAAACAATATGTGGTCGTTCATGTTAAATACACTTTATGTGCGTTCACATAGATTCGGAGAGAAGATCCTCTATCACTGTTTAAAATAACAACTAAAAGTAATTTTGAATTATGGGACTGACTTAACGATTTATTAAACATATTTATCCTTTGAATTCGTCTGTGGAACTCTTTCTTTTCATTTTTTAGGCCTGTCATAGTTACTCAAGACATAATCAGGTGATGACAGGTTAGTAGCACGTTTGGTAAAATTAAATATGTGAAGTATTATTTTGACAAATTAATTCAACGCAGAAGATATTTATTTGTACAGAGTTGATTCCACACAGAGACAGGAAGCCTGCTCAAAGGCTTTTAAGAAAATAAAATCTGTTAATTTCTAAGCTAGCACGAGTTTTAATGTTTTAGTTGAAAGTGAAGATTTTAAATCTCTCTTTCACATTTTTCATATTAAATTCTAAATCTTTACAAATTCTATCTTGAGTTAAATTTTATGTTATATTTATTCTTTATTCCTGGCCATACATTATACCCTCGTTATGATAGTTATATTACTAATATATTGGAATTAAAAATAAATATATTCAATTTTGTTCTAAAAGAAGATATTTGGAACATTGTTTGACTAGAACTAGGGATTTCTTCTTGGCGTATGAAATATATTTTTATCCTCGCCAAAAATATTAAGATTTATCTATATTTTATGATAAAGTGATTTTAAAATATAACCGAAGTAAGCTTGAAACCTAATACTCAACCTATGTGTTTTTTTGAGTTAATTTAAATATTTAGACTTTAAATAAGAACATAATATTCAACAATTTTACTGTATTAGACGAGATAAATTATTGTTTGACCTGATAAAAACTGAAAAATTCATATTTTTATATAAATTTATCTATATAATCCAATATAAGAAGCTAAGTAAACATTTAAAATAAACACATATTAAATTGATTATATATTTTAATATTCTCCAGACAATCCATCTTTTACTTAAAGAGCTTAGCTCACCTAATACATATCTTAAATTAATTTACACTGTCAAAACAATATTTATCGTTTGACCCATATGGTATGAAAAAATAATTAATTGTAAATTTGATTTTAATTATCTTGTATTAGATATGACCAATAGATAAATTTATTTACATAACCTTATTATTATTCACGTAATTATAACAACAATAACAATAATACCTTAAAACCCAGCTCTAAATCTCCCCAGAGGAAATAATATACAGTGGGTGGCAAATTTATTATTGATTTATCATATGCAAAAAAATAAATATGTACAAATAGTTAAGTTAGAGACACCCAAATAGATTGGTTGGCAATCGCCCCTAGTTAAGTTTTAGGTGTAGCCCATTTAGTCATACTGTAAGACTTACGGGATATTAATATCATAATCAAAATGAAACAATAGAACAGTGCAATTAAAGATTCGGAAAAGCATTATTATCGTGAAAGACTTACTTAAGTTACTAGAATAGTAATAGAACTAATAAGTGCTGGCCCTGACTTTTGGCTAAAAGTCAAGGCTAATCTTTGGTCATGGTTCTCCTGGGACATGAGATATGTTTCATTACCATCAGCAATATATTGACCCCAATGGGCCTACAAATAAGTTAAATTACAATTAAGTAAGAGTAGAGAAACCTCTAAAAAGAATAATTAAATATGACAATAATCTAACACGGTCATCTCGTGATTGACAGATCAATAAACACAAATTACTTGGAGAAACGAAAGTGATAGGTCAAACGAATATTTAATTATTATCACGCGCCAAATTAATGTAAATAATTACTAGATCATTTTAAATGTGACCTCAACCAAGATAAAATGATTAGTAATAGAACAATATCAAATAGCTATGTTAAGATTTACTCTTCCGTGTAGTGGCCCTGAAATAAGATGTAATACAAACAAGCGTGTAACTAACGGTCTGGGATCATGTTACAAAATATATCTTTAAATAAACAAACATCGCCATCTGGAGGTGAGCGTAAAGATAAACTACAAAACGATTAAGAGGTTCGAACAAAACATACAAACCGGTGAAATCACATCAACAAATTTAAATCATTTAAACCAGTTAACTAGTGGCGATCTAATTAATTTAAATTCAAGTTTCAAAATATATTTTAAATACGGGTTTATCTCAAAACGAATGTATACATGATTACTCTAATATTTTAGACCAAATGAAAGGTTTAAGCTCAAAGTGAATCTATCAATAGTTTAATATATCGTATAGTTCCTAAAGATAATTTAGAAAAAAAATAGAGTTTCAAGTCAATAGAGAATTTTGATAAATATAATAATCATATATGCCGCAGATAGAACTACTTACCTACCTTTAAGCCGGTGGTATAGTGAGTGCTTACAATATTTATGCATTTAATATAAAACTTTACTCTTGTTCCTATTTAAGTGATAAAATATAGCATAATAAAACACATGTTCAACTTCTAATCCTAAAGTTGCCTTCACCCAAACTACAGATCCATAAAATCGTTCAACTAAATGATGTCGGTTTGGTCGTTGGACCACACATCCTGGAGAAATATTGGATAATGGTACAAAATAACAAATAAAATGTATGTGTTTCTGGGAATTATTAGCCAAAATTAATTAACATAACATTTTATAGTTTGCTTGACGACCATTTTCAAATTATTTATTAATTACAAGTTACATATTGTGTAAATTAAAATAATAAAATAAATATATTCCAAATATAATAATTTTAATAACTATTGTTTTTATAGATTTAAATACGTTAACCAACGGAATGCATCCATTATAATATACCTCCAGAACTATGATATAAAAAATAAACCTTAACGTCACGACTGACCTGACTTCTTTTGATACGCCTTTACGATTGTATTATATAGAGAGTATTCGGAAACTAAACGCTCAAGCTGTACATATAGTTTGTTTGAACAAAAAAAATCTAACCTTATACACATATATCCGGCAAACTATTCCAATACCTTTAAATTTGGCTCTAAGTTTTGACTTACAGCACCTGAAGAGCAAGGCTGTGCAAGCATGATTGTACAACAGGCTAAACACTATTTAAACGCATATAACTGCAAACATTGACATATTGGAGCACGGCAGCAGAACTTACCACAATTTATAGTCAGAAACACAACAACCCATCTAGAAATGGGAATATGTTCTGAGGGTCATCATAAACAGTCATAAATAACATCACGTTCTCTACAGTATTAATGTGCAACGCTGCGCGCCTATCTCGTATGCAACCTTCTGTACATGCATGCTTGTGTATCTTTTCTCTCCAGGCGCTGTAAGCTGAAACTTTTAACACAATTTAATGTTAGTAGTATGGTTTGCTAGAGAGCCACATTTCTTTTCAACAATTTACGTTTACGAATAATAATATTTTAAAAAATAATGAAATTAGAATATTAAAAATAACGATATCACATGAGCTTATGTTATATAATTTAACGTAAGTTTAATTTAGAATTAAATTAATATCTAACCATGGTCAAAATATCAGATGTTTTGATAGAAGGTTATTCTCAGTTGGGGAGAGGTATGTCAAAGGGAATTTTTTTTAAGATTATCATAAAATTACATTTTTATCCTAAACAATCTAATCCCATAAATAGCGTAGTATACTATCATAGATCGATCACCTATGAGCTCTGTCTATTCCGTCTGAATTTTTCACAACAAATTATCTATTTTTAACAGTAATCAGTATTTTTGTTGTTCAATATAATTTTATTACTGACAAAAAAAACTGAAATAAGAAAGGAACTTAGTGTTTATCAGAGCGAATGACTTTCTACATATCTAAGATTAGCCCTTAACAAGATTTTCAAAATAATCCTTTTAAATATTTTAAACATAAAAATAAACTTACAACTAATATAGACCTTCTTAAGTAACAGAATATGTTACAGAATTCTATAATTAAAATATAAATAAACTTCACATCCTGTCTTACTAACCGTCAAGATTAATCATTTATTTATATTTTTGGGGTAGGCATGAGAAAAGTAGAACTCATTAAAAAATATACTAATAATCTCACTTTAAATTAGGCGAAATGTTGATCTGTTAGAAATTATATACAAGTGTAGGTTTATAAATATTTTATATCAGTTTTGAATAATAGTGTTGTTTAAATTATTTCTATTAACATTATTGCCTACACACATTACAATTTATTTTAAATGATTGAATAATGGATGTTGTTGTTCATTCTTCCAAAAGTTATTAAATAAATGAATAGTATTTTCTTAAAATTTTCAAACTAATAAGAACATGCATTAGTAATCTTTTATGAGAAACATAACTAATAAAACAATAAGTATAGTTGTAGTTCTTTTTAGATATTTCTTAGACACATATTCTTAAATATTAGCCAACCTACATTGATAGGCTCTTGATCTAAAAATCAAGTTCGTCTAGTCTTGTTTTATGGTGATGGGGAGGTCGGAGTTTAAAACCGGTAGCGTAAATAGAGTGGGGTATTTCCAAATTATTTTCCCAATTTGACTTTAAGCAAATGTGGTTACATATTTCTAAACTACTCCTTCGTTATTTCTCCCACGTTAATTTAAATTCAGATAAGCTGATTGTTCATTGAAACGTAGTGATAAATAAAGTACACTATTAATTCAATATTGTAATACTAATCTTAATATAATATCTACTCATCTATGAACACACATTTTAATAGACACAAGTAATTGCTAAGACTAAATATAAGTATAATGATCATAGATTTAGTTCCTTTATTGTGAGTTGGTGTGTAAAAAAGATTAATTTATTTTAAACTTATTTTCCTTTATTTAAGTTCAATGGTAAACAGACACTTTGAACATTTTCCAAAATTGGATGGTTAAGATACTATAATTAAAAATACCACCAGCATATTCTAACTTAGAGATAAACAAGGTATGTTATAATATTCAGATACAATCGAATTTTTTATACGAGAAGGTAGTGAATTTAATAGCAAGTAATTTCAAAATGCGAGAAATTATATGTTCAACATTAAAGTGAAGAGTTTGGTATCTGGGATAAACACACTATTTAAATTATTCTTAAATTCAAAATTAAATTGTACAATCGTAATTTAGACAAATACATGTATAGAAAACAAATTACTTACTCAAATATATTATTTATATTCTTTATAACTAAATAAACATGACAAATAAATAGTAAAAATCTGATATAAGTGTCACAAAGTTTTTAACAAGAAATTCATTTTGAGATAATTTAATATAACAAGTATAGTAAATGATATCTGTGAAAGCTTTAGTATTTTAATGTTTATTAAATATAGACCTATAAATTCTTTAATGCACTGTAGTTTGCAAATATTAATCATAATTCTACAGAAATATTAGATTTGAATTCCAAGATAATAAGACTAAGCCCATCTATTTAATTTAAATAAAATAAATTATATAATATTATAAAATAATTAATAAGTTTGCCATTTAATATAAAATTTATTTTATTTGTGGTATTTTATCTAGATAATGAAATTTAATTAACGCTCCTTTAGCTTTCAGTAATTAAAGCCATGCAAGTATAGGTGGGCTGATTACATCCCTCTATAACATGTGGTTAATAATATAATCACTAGTTAGAAAAGGATATACTAGAGTAATATAAGAGTGTTTTAAAGACAGATGTGCAATTGTACTGTCTGGCTCAGTGAGGAAATAAATGGGAAACTACCTTACTTCTTATTTCTCCAGTACAAATCTTTAGATATGACAGATGACGAAGGAACTGTTGAAGATCCAACGAATTTTCAGGTTGAGTAGACCTAGTATTGATAATTACAAGTAGATGTATACTATATCTGGAACATTCAAAACCAAGATTAAGTGCAATATTATAGTAAGTTGATGTGTTAAAAGATTATATTTTGAGACAAAATTAAAATTGTACAATATATCAAGTGTAATTATTATATTTATATTGTGATTATATTTATATATATATATAGATATTCATATATATGTGTTTGTATGTATGTATATTATAGCTAGTTTCCGTTTATGTCTAAAATTTAATTCGAGAAAAAAATCTTTGTCAGTATTGTTAACAAAGTAAATCCACTATTCTAAAATCTTATTTTAATGAAAAATACTATCGTTAGTTAAAGTATGAAAGTGATATTTATTATTTTGTTGATGTACTTTGTAGGCGATATAGAAACCAAACTTAATATTTCGGTTGAACTTACCGGATCTAATAACAGCATCACAGAGACTATTCATCTCATCCTTGACGTTATTCGGAGAAGTGGTCCTCACCCCCTATCCATCGTGGTAATACAAGAAAATTGTCTCCATGCTTCTAATGAATTGTTAAAACAAATGCAATATATGAAATATTTTCCTACTTTAACTTTTTATATTTATGAGAACCAAACTTTAGAACTAAAAGAAATGTTCCCTGATACTCTTCTAAT
>CABFOV010008751.1:8770-22167 GCA_902141375.1 Timema poppense
CCCACCCCCTTTTTTACATGATGGGGGTGGGTAACGGTAACAACACATTTAGTTTATTAATGATCAAGGTTTCAATAAGTAGTATACAAAGATTCGTTGTAATACCCTAAGCAGTTCTCATAATATTTCACACAACAGTCCTTTTTAGCTCTATATTTAGGGGTGAATACCGCCCTTAATATTTAAGATGGACCATTGGTTGCTGATGTGAATTATTCTATTTTCACCCGAGGAATAGCCTGCCAAAGTTTGATGCAATGTTTTAGATACACGTTGTATAAATGGTTTAAATATCTTAAATGTATATCATAATGGTTCTAGTTAGGTCTTGGTTTGTTTCTTCAGAACGACTGGTAATTGTCTCTTGAGAACTTAAGCTCACTGTATTCTTCTGGGTATAATTTTTTATTTATGTATTGGTAGTTTATAGTTGTGACAGTATTTGCTGTTCCTTTTGAGACCAAAGCGAAATGTTAAGATTGAATTTACAACTAATACACTGGTACTGTGTGTGTCTGTGCTTGGATCTTATAAGGATTATTTGACTAAATATCCTCAATTGTTTAGATCAAGATTTATCAAGCAATCATCAAGTATACTTAACACTAGAACCCAGACATATGGAAACATACTCACCAGATAGCAACTGATTTCATTTTTCATACTCCTGACTGACAAATCCCTACTGGTTGTAGATTATAATAGCAGGAAATCCCCATCACCAAAACAATCACCGCGATTGAATTATCTGGCTGGGACTCTGTATGTAAATGGTGAAGGAAGTATGCAAAGATAGGGAAGTTTGGAGAAAGTTAGTTAGGATGGGCACGAGAGTGCCTGGCGTGGGGGATGAGGGGGACATGGGTGCCTTTAAAATACTGGTTCTCAAACATTAATGATTTCCCCTTATCCGTATGCTATCTTGGTAAATTTAGCGCCCCCCTACACCCATCTTCTCTTTTTTTCGAATTATCCATATATTTGTTTAAATACCCAACATTACAGCCTACTACATATTATTTGGACTCCATAAAAGTACACCAGACCTATACACAAACACACAAAAGTGTGAACATAGGTACTGATAATTATCATCCACTAAAAGGATAAGTGAATATCAAAACACAACACAATGCATATATATCGTTATACCTACATAGTAAGATATTTGAGTAAAAATGTCAGGGCTAAGAGTGGTATGAGCACTGTCCTGACTGCAAAAGAAATGGACAAACACTAATCAATAAACCTAGTGATATTTAAATGCATATAGTCCACACACACATAGTAATACGCAGAGCAAAAATACATAAAATTAGTAAAATAAATTGGTACATGGATCTTGCTGGTAGGGAATCAAGTGGATTGTCAAACACATGTAGCAGTAAAACTATTTTATTAAATTCTAACACACTTCACACAATGCTGCTTGGAATTAAACGAACATCTCAATTTGAGAATTCATGCTTCAAAAGTTATTTAAATGCGTAAACCGCAACTTTTTATGTGAAATCAGCTAGAAATGGTGAAATTACACTTCTGACTTTTGGGATTCTTTGACGTATAGCTATTATATAAAATCAGAATGACTAATAAGTCGATAATCTATGTTTAAAAAAATATATAGAATGAACAATAATGAAATAACCTAAAATTAAAACGTCCCAAATTGAAACAATTTTAAGTAGTCAGACATAAATAGAGACATAACTCAAATTAATACATTGTATGTTTCAACTACCCCAATCTCTGAAAGATGAATAATGACACAATTAAGAATAGAACACTGGCAAGCCACATTCTAGCATTTAGATCTGCAAAAGGGGCATGAATAAATAAAGAACAGTCTATAAGCTTCACAATAAATTAATTATATTTATTTGTTAAAACAATAACAACACTTTTTTTTGTTATGACACAAGCGAAATAAATATTTCATTTACCTAATTCATGAAGGGAGTCAGAATTCGAGAATTTGACATTTGACCACTCAGACTAACAAAAACCTTCTCTATACAAACATTGATTCAGTATAAAACTAGCTGAATGAACTAACAACACTTATATCTGGAGATGAGTTTTGCAACCATGGAAATTTCTCAATGCATAGCTATAGATTAAAACCTCATCCTAATATGGTATTAACTCAAAACTTCACTTTTTTTTTTTGGTTGTGACGTTATTGTAACCGACATGCGATGTATTAAAGACGGAGGGCCTTGGGGAACGATTCTATCAGCAAGTGTAGGACATCTGATGGAATTCGTGTTTAAATTCTATAGGGAGGTATTTTTAATGATTTGTCTGAATATTAAGACCATTCAACGCTATAATGAACTTTAAAAAGAAGGGGATAATGTATTTTTAACCAAGCCTACAATTGAAATAGGTGGGGGGACTGGAAATGGAAATAACCTCCTTGTAGAATGTACCATTAGTACGTCCACTGGGGAGAGGTACACAAATACCAGCAGATCTTTCCACAAATTGGGTTACACTGATTCATGGCCGTAAACTTCATGTACAGTAAAATGTGACAAGATTATAAAGAGGCATTCTAACTATTATCATAACCCACCTGGCGTGTGAATTTTCATAGTCCTGTAACGACTTACATTGTAATAACACTCACCAACTGGGACAGCCGCTCTCACAAGGTCAACACGCGGCACAAGCTCGACCATTCAATTGGTGGAAAAGGAAACAACAATTAAGTCGTTTGTTGTGACTGCGGAAGAAATTGATTGTGTCCGCAAAACACTTCCTTTGGCCATACTAGTGCTATATGGAACTGTGCGTTTACATCAGTTAATTGTAAAAGAAAAAGGGTGTATCAACTATCGGAATATTATTTGTTACTGTAAAGAGCTGAGTAATAAAGGGTTTTGCAATTGCTATGGCACCAAGGCATCATGTATTGTTAGTATTTAAAAGGATGTTTACTCTTCAACCTCTACTGAAGATGAACTTTCGGAACCAAATGATAGGCTGGCCTATAATCAAAGAATTATATAAGCCTAGCTCTTTCAATAAAGATACCTCTTTTAAAGAGTTGTCTACGTTGAAAGAGCCTCACCCAAAAAATGTCGCTAGTGGAGTGTAGCCTACATATGTTAGTTCAGATTAAACGAAGAAAAGGAAATGCAACTAAATATAAATATGTAGGAGTGGCACAAGTTGAAGATGATGGGGATATCAAGGTAATGTTTCTAAGAGCAGTTGATAAAATTGGTAGAAATTATAGAATTGAAGAAAATGATGTTTCATTTGTGCAGTTTGATCAAGTTCTTGAAATCCTTGAAACACCAACTCTAAAAATGAAAGGTGACCACATTTACTACCACTTCAATACTCCAGTTGATGTTTATGAGAAATAATTTCAAAGTGTTCCCAAACTCCTACTTGACATTATACATGATATTTTATAAAAAGTATGGTTCTTGTTTGAATTAGTTATGTATGCAAATAATAATAACGATAATAATAAAGATCAAGCCTCTTAGAAATGTGTGTCCCTTGTGTTACTTATTGTGTCTCGTGTGTTAATGCCATGTTATTCTACTTCTATGAAAAAGTTTATAAATAAAAATGTAAAACTTATGAGTCATTCATTAAAAGTACAAATAATTATGATCTGCAAAAAAAAAAAATCAGCTAAAAAATATCTTTTATAATTCACTTATATTAAGTTTAAGACATTCTAAACGGAAAAATAGTAACATAGGTGACATTTTGTTTGAGTTTTCAGTTTAAAATGTAACTTATGTGATTACTAACACTATTAGTTTGATTGTGTATTCTATTTGATAAACCAGCGCTTCCAAATGGGAATTCTTTAAAACAACTCACTTTCAAAATGTTCTTCCTGAGAAAGACCAGCTGAGAGCTAAGAGCTGCCTTCTCTCCGAGTACAATTGTTAAGCAGGTAGCGGTAATCCCTTACCCCACCTCAACTCCCTTTCATTGACAAAACTTTTCAAACAAGAGTGTGTTGGACCCAAATATATAACTCCAGTGTTCTACAGTGTTTAAACGTAATCGACACGTGGTCTTGGAAATGCACTTGTAAATGAATTATTAAATATTTTGTGACCAGCATCTGCAGTCACAATTCTTTGGAATTCACTTTTTGATTAAACTGAACTTGAATAACTGATATATCAGTGTTCTAACCCCGATCGGGTGTAATAAGAGTGTTTTTTTTTCTTAAAATATTTATAATTATCTTTCAACGCAAATACGGGCACATTTCCCAAAAAAATGTTACCTTCCTCATTCCTTTTCCATTGGAGTAAATACGCAGATAGCTGTAATGGGAATTAAGACGTAGCACACAAAATATATCAGTAATTAAAAGTTAAATACCAAAGTTGTAAAGGTTGCATTTATTTTTACATTTTGTTATCAAATTAATATAAACAAAATATACAAGTGATATGCTACTTTATTAACTAAAAAAAGAATGTTAAAAGCATGAAAAATACAATTAAAAGAGTTTCCTAAGTATATATTTGGTACCGGCAATACCCCCTTATTTTAAACACTAGAATGATTATATTCAACATTATTTTATGCCAATACCCGCCTCGGTGGCATAGTTAGCTAACACACTAGTTTCGTGTTGAACTAGACTGCCGAGGATGGGGACACCGAGGTTCAAATATCGCTCGGTTGAACTGGGGTGGTTTTCCACTCTCCCTCCACGCAAATGTGGATTCACGTCCTCTATATCCAACATTCTCAACTCCTAACCCATAAGCGTATTTAGTACTTAAACGTATAAACTGAAAGGGTAGTAGATGTGGTACTAAGTATCACTATTATTATTTAATATTATTGTGATATGGGAGTTAATAAAACCGGTTTTAAATCAGTTTATAGTAAAATCAAGTCTGAAAACGAAGCTTATCTCCCCAAACCCACTTTTAGGATTACACCCCAAAAAGCTCATGATGCTTTGTCCAATTACACTTGTCCAACACCTTCTCGTGTCTGTATGGAAAATTAAGTATCTCTTAATTTTAGTAAAGGGCAATAGAAATAAATATAAAAAAAAATTACACTTTAAACTCTTTCAGTATAAGATTATTTTACTATAATATGACAATATTTTCATACAATTAATAATTGCAGATTTTATTAAAAAATAAATATTTATATCACAATAATGAGTTTAGTGAAGTGAGTAAAATTGTTGACAATACAAAGTATATGAAAAGAATAGTCTCAACTACCCAATCACAGCTATAGTTATTAAGTGTCTGGTATAAAAATTATCTACTAAAGTAAAGAAAAAATTCTGATTATGTAGTTTGGATAGGTTTGAAACTAAATTTATAATCAATATCATCAAGAAATCAATACAGTAATAATAATACAGAAATAAGATATAACAGAAATTTGATTAAAATATGTGTCAAACTAATTTGGAAATTGATATATTTCATAATATTTTGGTCACTTTGATTTCATAATGTGCTAAATCGAGCTTTGACGTTTTTATCTATAACATCCTTACTTTATTGGTGAACATCCAGCTGTCATAATTTTGAAAGTTCCTTCATGTAAAATCCTAAGCTAACAATGGCAATCACAACTCAGTTATTGCAATTAATAAAATAAAAAATCTTAGAAGGAAAATATTACCTAGTTTACAATCTTAGTGCACAAACGAGCGCAATCACAGGGTGGCCGTTGCACTCCATTGACAATGCAAATTTTACCTAAGCACGATCATAGAAAAAAGAGCATCACATTTCCCCAACGAGCAAAAATTAAATAATAGACTCTTTTACAGAAACATATTAAGAATGAAGCATCATTATTATTCAAAGAGAATCATGGTCACCAAGTTATGTCGACTGAATTGGTTTATTTTAATTGTTATGTCGCACTTAGATATGCGATAACACATATGTATTTGTTAATCTAATATATCCACTTTAAGATAGTCTTTAGTTTGTGTGTTGATTTACTTTTAGTATAAACATTTTCCTCTGCCTTTACACATTTTATGTTCCAAATGTCTTACTAAAGTCCAATTTTTATAAAAAGAGCCTCTTAGAAAGTAAGAGTTTTTTTTTTGTGGTCAACATCAATAATATTTTCTATTTTGTTATATTTGTTAGCCCTGTGACTTAATATTCGTTCATGTTATACGCTTATGTACTACTAATTATGCTATTGTGTTAGGGATGAGGGGGTTTAATTCTTATAAAGTGTACCTACATCTGGAACATATTGAGTTTTAATAGCTTAGGAAATTTTAGAGGTCCCTATGATTTCCCAGCAGTAAATTTTCGAATTACAATCTTTCTAACTTTTATGGTTATGTGGGATGGTCCTTTTATTAAATTGGCAAATTTATATATGCTTTCATGCATAAAAGTATATTTTCTTTGGAAAAATGGCACTTTACTCTCATTTCCAAATTCCTCTGTCCCCCTCACCCTCGCCATCCTTAGCTTCCATAATTCTAATTTGAAATTTTAACTCTTATTTGGTTATTTTATAAGATATTTTATGTGGCTACCAAATGTCAACCTAACCACACCGTAAAGAATGTTATATTTTGGTTGTATACATTTTAAGCGCTACCATTTCCTGAGCTTCAATTTTGAAATTCCACTTGTTCAAGAATGTAGGAAACACGAGAAAATGCAGATGTTTCTGCAGTTTTTTATATCAATTTCTTTTGGTCAAAACAAATAAATATCGCTCCAGTAGAAATTTATAGTTTAATTTTCTTCACTTGGTGATATAAACAGTTGTTGGAATATCTGTCATGAGCATAGCGGCATTAGATGAGTTTTTCTTAAATCAATTAAAGTGAACAATGTATCCCTGTCTAGCGACTCAAACCTGTTTTATTATTAAATTACATGGCAAACTTTCAAGCTTATATCTCTACAAAAATTGTATTTAAATAGATTTGTAAATATTTTGAGGAGATCTTCACTCCCTATTTTCCGAGCCTTCATTTTTAAATGTAATAATTCAGGCCTTGATACCGTTTGAGTTGGTCTTTAAGCCCACCTGACTTATGTCAATCATCTAACACTTGGAGAAGTAGTTTAGTCTCTTATGTTTAAAAAATTTGAGACCTCCTATATCACCAGCCTCCTTAGAAAAAAACTAATATTTAAAATGTATTTGTGGTTATTTGAAGTTATCCCTCTACATTCTTCACAAATTTAAATTTTCTACCTCTTACTTGTAGAACACCCACCACCAACACCTATTTCCTGTGGTCTCATTTAGAAATTTAGAATGTTCAGACTTTATAGTTAACTTACCCGCCTCGGTGGCATAGTTGGCTAACGCGCTTATCGTGTTGAAGCTTGACTGCTGAGGACGGGGAGATCGAGGTTCGAATCTCGGTCGGGTGAACTGGGGGTGGTTTTTCCTAAATGGTTTTCCACTCTCACTCCACGCAAATGCGGGTTCACTTCCTCTAATTCAACCTTATCAAGTCCTAATCCATTAGAGTAATTAGTACTTAAAGCGTATAACCGGAACGGGTAGTAAGACGTGGTGCTAAATATTATTATTATTATAGTTAACTTGTGTGGTCCCTATTTCTGCTTGACAAATTCCAGTTTTATATCAAACATAAAAATAGTTTATCCATTGGTTTTGAAAATTTTAGACTCCCTCCCTCCCCCCCTCCATTTTTATAGCTCCCACTTCAAAATCTCAAATTTAAGACTTATTTTGTTATCTGAAGCGGTACCTCTATCAGCATGCAAAATTTAGACTTCCTAACATACTTAATCACTCTATAAACTCCCCCTTTTTTTTATGGACTCCTAAAAATTTTAAACTTTTATAGTTATTTGGAGTGGTATCTTTGCCTATATGCAGAGTTTTTGTTCTATACCACACTGAGAAGAGGTTGTTTCTGATAGTTTTGTAAATTTTTAACTAGTCAACCAACTTTTCCAACCCCCTTTGAAAAATCTTAAATTATAACATTCATTTGGATATCTGGAGTTTTATTTCTACCTGTCTTTCAAATTTTAATTTCCAACCTCACCTCAAAAGTTATTTCTAGCTGTAGCTTCCCCCTTCCCCATTTTCCATAACTAAAATTTAAAAATTTCACATTTTTTATTTATTTAGAGTGGTACGTATACCTAAGAATATAAGTTTTCTACCAAAGAGAGAAGTAGTTGAATATATTAGTTTTTGTAAATGTTGAGCAATGCCCCTTTCCCCTACCATTTCTTCAACTCACACTTATAATTTTCAAATATTAAGATTTATTTGGTTATTTTGAAAGTTCATTCTACCTACTTGCCAAATTTAAATATTCTATCACAGCTAAAAGTTGTTTTTATTTTTATTAGCCCGTACCCCACCTCCCCCACCCTATTTTCCGGGGTCCCATTTAAAATTTAAAATGTACAGACTTATAGTAATTTGACATGTCCCTTTAATTCACTTATACATTTCAATTTTCTGCCACACTGGGAATTAATTGTTTCTATTAGTTTTGTAAATATTTCAGTTCATTTTTCTAACTATCATTTAGAAATTTCCATTTTTAAGACTTATTTGGTTATTTGGAGTTGTCCTCCTAAATGACTGTCAAATTTAAGTTTGTTAGCACACATAAAAGGTTTTTATTCTGTTTATATCCCCTTCTATATGTCCCAGGGTCTCACTTATTAAACAAAAAAGTTCATACTTTTATAATTATTTGAGTGGTCCCATTTGTTGTCTGCAAAATTTCAATCTTCTATCACCCTGGAAAGTATTTATTTATATTAGTTTTGGTAGTCTTGAACACACTTTTTACCAAAGCACCTCAGGACCTATCGTGTGGATGCCGTACATAAATTAATTTCATATTAGTATTCTGCGACCCGATAACCCTCCATATATCTAATTTCATCTTGATTGGAGGACATAGAATTTATATCCCTTTAAGTGATTAAATTTTAAACCCTAAAAATATCTCCCCCATTTCTATACAGAAACATTCATTTTAAATTTCAAGGCTCTATGTTCACTAGTTCAAAAAATGCACGATCAGTGATTTTTGAAAACTTTTAGAACCCCTTTTTCATCTCTTACAGGTTGATGAATTTCACCAAATTCGGTCCTATCTCTGGTCTAGAGCCAAAAATGAACCTTTACTAAAAATTTCAAATGTCCATGTTTGAAACCATTAAGCTCTTCTAGCAAAACCACAAACTCCCCCACATAATTTATTGTTTCTACAGGCCCTGTAGTTTGGAATTGTAAGCAATAATGTTTAATTCCCATATATCCACACTAGTGTTAATATTATTAAATAAATATTTAGTTTAATATAAGAGAGAAAACACAATAAATCCTCATATTTGTACTTTCTACTTCTAATATTTAGATATATTATTTTTAAATAGCAGTTGAAATGGACTATTTGGCTGAAATTAAGTCTGGATAAATTTTTTCAATACATGATTCTTCTATGATATTAGTTTTTGTATCCACTAAGTGAGAAATAATATTTTAATAAAGACGAAACTACAACCAAATTAAAAAGTTGTATAATATTAACTTGTGTCCATATTATTAAGGCTAATAACTAGCCTCAATAAATAAATGGTATGGTGCACCACACAAGACTTTTTCTCTCTACTTTGTCTAAAAATGGAAAAATTTACTTAAAACTTGTAATATTTGTGAAACCAGATAATATACATTTTTGCAGAAACATGATGGAAAAGATGAGCATCACATTCCACTAAGAGGCATAAATGAAAGAATAGTATTGTTCATTATTCAGATTTTACATATTTTCATCAAAAAACATAATAATAAACTCCCGTTTTCCGAGACCTAAATTAAAAGAAATATATTTGCAAATGTATCGGAACCTAGGGACCTTTCAAGAATTACGTAAGGATTTTTTGGGTGGCGGTGATCAGTAATTTCTTATGTTTTCGTGGTGTTGGGTAGACTCCAACTTAACTAAGGATTTTATCAATGTTTATGGTTAGACAAAATCTAAAAAAAAAAAAAAACTTTTATAGACACGCAGTAAAAAAGTTTGCACCTAGCAATGACAGATGGCGCTGAAGCATGGCCTATACACACATACAGCTATAGGCCTACATAACTATAAAATGTCATTTATTTATGATGTGTTAAACCTAATTTTATTGCGATAAGTATTCTATAATTTCACATCACCAACCCTTTTGTATAAAACAATATAATTTACCAAATTGTAAGAAAATTACATAAGATCAGTAAGGGGAGAAGAGGGAACCAGAAATCTTACGATCCCCTAAGTAGGGAAATTTGGGGAGTAAGAGGGGTCAAAATAATGAAAAAAAAATCCTTACGTAATTTATGGACAGCACCTTATTGGTTTTATAAAAATATAATTCAAGTAAAGGGTCTTTTTAATTTTAATTTTATTACAACCTTAAAATATTGAGTTATTTCGTGTCTCTAATACTTGCAAATATATGATTAAAATTGTCAATATCTGCTTATGTAAATTACCCTTAAAATTATGTTCATGGGATGATTAGTTTATAATGATAGACAATGCCCAGATACAAAATTTAATAAAAACCGTTAGAGTGGATTTCGAGCTAGCTTGTTTTCTCACTTTTTTACCTTTTAGTAAACCACCCTCAATTAAAGGGTAAGATATCTAACTTCAAAAACTCCTCGGGGGAACCTTATAAAACCAAATATACTAAGTTTTAGCATGATCAGTAAAATGGTGTCGGCTCTAGGCCTAGATATAGACACCCAGGCAGATGGTATCGCAAAAAACACCTTTTCGGTTTCAGGGGGTTGACAATAATCAAAATTTGGACTTTTTTATGAGCAAAGTACTTTTCTTTTCAAGGTGTTGAAAGAAAGTAAAGTGTGTCTATTTACGTAAAGATGAGCACAAATCATAACCTTATACGCTTAAATGGTACAAACACATTTCTATACATTCTTAAAACTACTTTAAAATAAAGGCTCAATGACACTATGGAGTAAAATAACCACTATTAATGTACCATTATTTGAATATTGTATTTATTTTTAACCTGTCAACTATCTTTCTATAGTCATATGAAGAGTGTTTAGTTAGAAACCGGTACATATTTAAACTTCTACACACTTTAACAACTAAAGTGTTTTATTAAAACATACCTCCTATCCAAGCTTACTATTTAAAAGCCAAAATTGTTAACCTAAATCTTAAGCCAAACATCTGGTTTTGTTTGTAAAACAATCACAATCATTCAAAAATAAAACTATTTATAAATCCTTACATTATTTCAACGTTTCAAAATGGAACATGCCACAAATATTAATTATGAGACAAGAGTCTGGATTCATATAAATATGTCAAAACACAGTTAATTTATCATATTTTATTGGGATCAAAATCAGCTTAAAGTCACAAGTACTCAACTCTCCAAAGTTGACTCGAGATTATTGGTGTAATACGTTCCATATTTTCTGCGTCGGTTCCCCTAAACTTTAAATATTCTCCTTTGCAGTCCACAACAAGTGATTGTGAATTCTAACTTTAAGGAGGGGCTTTGTGCAAAATAGCTTGTGATTTTTGCATTGTTTAAGCCAATGAGGCTATATTATCCTTCTTTTCTTCAATGCCTTTCCTAACATTATATGTACAATACCTTGTTTGTGTTGCACATAAGTAAATTGCTCAATAAATGTTTCTAAGATATGTGTGTGATGAACATATCTGTAGGGGATTTGAGATTACCTAAGTCCTCATGCCCTTTATTGAAATATGCTCTATGAAAATTGGATAATCATGCCATGACTCCATTTTGGCATCACACTTTGTTAATGTATTCATGCAGAGTTGACAGTGAAATTTCTGTTCTATCTTGTATGCACGATAGCCAGCAACATATTTAAAAGATTCAATGGTAAAACCAATAGGCATATAATCTTAATTTGTGATGATAAAAACCGTTAAAATTGTATGTGTATAGTTACATACTCGTTAGCTCTTATTTAAAAACCATTCATATAATAACAAAATATGTTAGATAGTAAATAGGAAAGCATTTTGAGATACCTATTTAGTTTGTATCTCACATATAAAAATAATATCTATGTAGCCAACAATGGATTTACCCTGAAAGGTGACATTAATACTTTAGTGGACTAGACTAGCCTATAGCCGTATTTTATAAGCCACAATGTTACATCATAGTTTATGATAATAAAAGGAAGTGTTTGTTTGTGTGTGTTTGTTTGTGTGAGATGATAGCCAAATCTACGGCACACAGAGATCTGATAATTTTTAACATTGTTGGACAGAAGGTGGTCCAATTGCACCTCGAAGCAGGATTTTTAGATTTTCAATTATCTTTTTAATTATGATAGTTTGAAGAAAATATTTTCTGTTTTAGAATTCCATTTCAGAGATATGGGCACCATGGGGGGAAGGCCTGTCTATATAATTTTTATTCCACAAGGGGTCATGGATAACGCCGTGCAGGATTGCTAGTAATTCATAAAAGAAAGCTTGCTAACTTTTAAGATAAATAGAGTGTAGGGTACTCGTATATAATATGATTGAATAATTGCTTCAATAAACTGTAAATAATTTTATCTATACGTATAGGCTCTATATGATTAATTAAGATTTCGAACTGATTTGACTTTTATTAACAGAGAGAATCCCTTTCAAGGTCGAATAATAAGGCATGATTCACATACAAATGGCCGCAAGACATAGTTGACCGGCCCATTTGTCTGCAATATCTTTATATTATTATCCGGCCTGCATCCATGTACTCACACAAAATACAATAGTTTAACGTTAGTGTTTACTACGTAATTTTAAATAACAGAAACCATTAGAACTATTTAAAACTATCCTATATTTTTGTTTCAACTTTAATTACTTGAGTGTGGGAATTTTAATTTATACCGGGAAATTACCAGTTTTTAAATTATTTCAAGTATACATTAACGATTTTGAATACATAGCATCAAATAGATATTATAGACCTGCATTGGTGGCCATGCGGTATGGTATCTAGGCTTCCTCTATCAAATAGTCATGTTTTGATAGGGCCACAATTTGTGGGATTGTTCTATATAAGATATCACACAATTAAAACACACTTTATAATTAAAATCTAAACTATTTAACTGGTCAGAACTTTCACCCTCATTTTGATTAAAACAATATTAAAAAATATTTAAACACTTCTTTAATAAATTGGTATTTCTAAACGTCTCCAATTCTTCTCAGTGCTCCTTAATAAATAATCGCAGTTGACAGCCAGTCCCTTAGTTAAAAAAAAAGGTCCATCATGTTTCAAGTTTTCTTTGTAATGTGCAGTCGAGTAAACTTATTTGTGTGACAGGATTAGAGTACTTATGACGAGGGGAGGGGAGGGGAGGGG
>CABFOV010008753.1:0-16239 GCA_902141375.1 Timema poppense
CTGCACGACAATGTTCGCCTACTCCACCTCCTGATGATATCGCATCAGAGCTGAACACCTGCACGACAATGTTCGCCTACTCAGGTTGCCCCCTAACATATTATTTACGTTTCGTATTTTTAACTTTATGTTTTTGCGTATGCGTATTCTAAATGAAAACTGTATTTTATACAAAAAAAAGTATTTTTCTTTTTGTTTATCAATTTTGAGACTCCCTACCTTCAAACTTTCATCCATTTTCCGAGTACTGTTTTGAAATTGCAAACTTTTCAACTTTTATGTTATCTGGTATGGTCCTTTTGCATATTTGCCCAATTTAAATTTTCTTCCACAATGAAAGGTAGATTTCCTAATAGTTCTGGATATATTTCGAGCATCCTTCCCATCCTCAACCAATTTCGGCTAGCACATTTTCATTTTGAAATTTTTATCTTTATTTGGTTATCTGATATGATTCTTTTACGTGCCTGCCAAATTTCATTTTTTAACTAGATCAAAAATTGTGTTCTACATAACTTGTATCAGTTTCAAGCTCATCAGAAAAATATTTCCGTGTGCACCAACGTTTTCTTTTGACCTTTGTTTTGCTGATCATTTAATATGATTACCGCACAAGCAGCAACGTCGTTAATGGTGTTGTGGAGACTAAATGAAGGTGCGGACGCGCGAGTTTGTCTATGATTGTGGACAAGCCATAAATAGGCACAATCCGAACGGATATAGCTGATCTATGTGTGCTGAAAAATAATCAAGAGCTACAGAACGAAGGGAGAGGAACATTTGATGTTCGTACATCTGAAAATATTATGCTGGTGCGGCAACAGAGTAGTTACAGTTGCCACGGGATGAAACTTTGTTGTTCAGAACAAGTCGAGGGTCGAGACAAAACAAAGCTAAAGTGCAAGCTCATCATTTGACAGGTTTTTCAAAGTATAACAAAGTAATGGGAAGTGTCGACTTATTGGACCAAAGCACAGCTACATAATATATCACGCTTGAGACAGTGCTAATTATGTTGGTCAATTTTCATTTATTTTTTGGAGCCATTGTAGTCAATGCGTGGATTCTAAAATCTATAAAACTGTTTTCTGTGAATAATGCAACTCATCAACTTCTCAGGTTTCGCCGTAATGCTGAGAATATTTGGAACCTCATACCATCAAGGAAAATCTGTGTCACAGCTACTTCAAGATGTCCGTCACGATAACACTAATCCCTGGCCGATTCTGAACCCAACTAAACTTGATGCAGATGTGCTCACTGCTCGAGGTGTCAAATCCCAAGTGTTTGATGCGATACCACAAGAAGGAGTCCAGTATGAGTGATGAATGACTCTACTATAGTAGGGGAAGGGGGTGTAAAGTTGCACCCCTGAGCTAATTATTGCAATCAATCGAATTATTATTTGAGTAAGGATACAGCATTCAGCATGGTGATGTATGACTCATGTATTCATTAAGTTTTATTCTTAGTATCAAAAAACTTTAGTTGTCTAGATATTAGATTATTTTTTAAATTCTTGCTAAGTGGCCACTTTACCCGATGTAGGCGTATACATACATATTTATGGTTAAATAAACCAATACGTAGTAAATGTTCATTTCCTATCTATTACGCTTTCACAAAATGGGCTATATTCAAAATTCAATAACCAAACTCATATTTATTTTGATATTTTCTAGAAACCATATTTATCGGCAAAATTCACAAATAAAATTAAAATCACCATCATCACACCCTGTGCAAGCTTCTTGAGCTCACTGCTGGCACAAAGAATATTGAACCCGATTTTCATATGGTGCTGATTTTGGAAAAATTGTCACTGCAGAACAAACACTCAACATCACCATCATCATCGTCCGGTGTCTTTTATCTTTTATTTGATTTGATTTTAAGTTCAGGTCCTTTAGAAAATAGTCTTCTACTTGAAGAAATTTATATTTGTTCTGAGTTATTTCTTCCAGTGACCTTTGAAGCTAACAATTCATCATTGTATGAGCTGCTTGTAAGATCCCTTCTTTCTGGTCTGTTCGCTGAATAGTTGCTGACCCTTCGAAATAGGGTGCAGCTCTAGTGGACTTATGTTGAAGGAAGTTCCTAGCTGTGGTTCATTTCGTGGGTCAGGAATCTCCTGTTGTCTTACATATCTTGATAATTCAAGAGAACTCAAACCATCTGCACGCATAGACAAATGTTTTATTTAAGCAGAAGCCTAATCTACATCTTCAAATAGATTAGGGTTCATTGGAACAATCTCACATTTTCTGGAACCATTAATAGCTGCAGTAGGAGTAGCTCTACGGAAAATGTTTGCTTATTTGAAAGTGAGCTACCACACAACCTAGATGGTTGCATATAAATTTATCGATAGATTACACATAATAATATGTATTCAAAGGACCCATAAAAGCAACGTAAAAAGGTTGAAGCTTATAACTACATTTAGGAGGTAACATAACACAGTTACAAAGCTCCTTCTAGATAGTTCAATAAATCCAGATGTATTTTTTGTGGGAGTCATGTGTCCGTCTAAAATTAAAAGGACAACATCATTAGCACATGGTTTGGTGTGGTACAAAAAGTATTGGAACCACTTTGTGAAAATGTCGATCTGCATCCAACCAGAACTGCGATAAGTGAATACCATTCCCGGTGGTGAACAATCCTGAAGTTCTGCTTTCATTCGGATTCGGGGGAATTTAATCTTAGGGATTGGGAAATTTTCTCCAGCTGACATGCAGATTACAACTGTTGAGAGAACGCCTCTCTCAGCTAATGACAATGAGCAAACCTGTCTTCTGCCTTTGAGAGCTAGCACCTTCGAACATTTTGATCGAACTTTGGCTAGCCCGGTTTCATCAACATTATAGATTCGACGAGGCCCAAAATATTTCTTTTCTTTAATGTCTTTCAGAAGATTGAAAAACTTGCTAACATTTGGGCTGTTAAAGACTTGTGCCCGAGTGGATGATGTAGCTTCTGGAGATCTTAAAGTTATTTCAGGGTGACTTTTTGGAGCAAGCCAACCAATCCTTTGCTGCCATTTTGTTTGTTTAAAATTAAAATTGTTTTTAAGTTTGTTCTTTTCCGCTAACTGGAAGCTAAGCATCTATAATCGAAATATGTAAATCAAAAAAATCGGTATTATTGTATCTGAAATAGTAAAGGGTTCAACCATAAACTACGTAACGCCCTTTTCTAACCTTTTTAGACCGCCAACCCCATGTAACACCATCTAGACATTTAGCATGCCCTCTCTCCCCACACCTGTGTTACGTATCTTTTCTCACCAAGAATGTATGCCATTTTTTCATAAAGAAGTTTTGTGATACTAAAGGAGGGATTCAGATTTAATACTTCTTAAAATCCAGTTTAAATTATTTCAAAGAGTATTATTATTTATACAGACATAAAGACGTCGAGCTCTAATTCCTCAGGTTCATGAGAGAAAACCTCTGCTATATTTATGTTATGGATGCCAGGTTTGCGATCTGAGTAAGATCAAGACGGCGTGGCACTACTATATGCTGGCTAGGATGGCTCCTTTCTATAGTGGCGTTACATGGTGATGTTAAGTGCCCACATCAGATGCTGGACGCTGGGGAAACACCTATTTCTTGATTTTGCGCACTTTTTTGATAGTCCTATTATCATCACATATAGAGATATATTAACAATTTTAGGCATACATTTTGGATTACTCTACAATTTTACTTTAGTTAACTTGTCAATACCCATACTCGTGTTTCGTTTCAACATCGATCCTGGATCTTGGCTTCACTCTCGAAAAATACTAGATGGCCGATAAAGTGGAGATCGGGGTTCGAATACCAGTTGGGTGTACAATAGTGGCTTTTCCTAAATGGTTTAATATTCTCTCCTCACGTTAATGAGGGTAGATTATCTCTAAAATTCTTCCTTCCTCATTTCACTCCATTAGATAAATATAATTAAAAAATAACTAGAATAACTACAATTAGACTATACCACTCTACAAAATGAATACTAAAAAGGTAGAATTTTAAAGAAAACCTACCAGCATTTGCATGGAGAGAGAGCGGGAAACCATTTAGGAAAAGCAACCCTCAGTAGACCTGACTGTTAATCAAATCCCATCTCCCCAACATCAGCCGTCTAGTCTACTGAGAGAATGTGGCGACAGTAGCGGGTGTATAATAGCTATATTTATATATAAACACACTAATTTATCAGAAGGGAAAAGGTATAGACTTAATACACCTACCTTTTGTAAATAATTAATGATATTTGAAGCTTTACTTTCCATAACATGCTGCTAGTATGAAGAAATAACACTATTGATGGAGTCCTCAAACTTGCCTTGAGGTGAATTCTGTACTTTTGCCTCTTTCCATTTCACCACTACATCTGTGTGAGACTCTTACCCTGTTTTTATATCGCTTTTTATACTCAAGCAATGAACAAGTCCTGGCTTTTTGAAGGAATTATTTTTGTTCTTGTACAAACACAAGCGACTATTCACGGCCTGTGTAGAAGAATGTGCAGTTGGAATCTAAATTATACTCAAACTCAACTATAATTATGAATTAAGGCCGCTCCAACTAAAAGCACGTGAGGAGTTCAGTAGATTAGACAAATCCAAACAAGTGTCGTGATTATAAACATGTCACTGTTATGCACATGAAAATATGTGTTTTCGAATGTGTTTGGAGTTCGTAGTCGCGGGCAGACAAAAACACCTAAACGCATTAGAACAATTGAAAGATAAAAAATAAATACAAAACTTGCATTTTCAATGCCACAGATATTCGGAAGTTATCTATGAGTAAGTTTATCAAAGGTGAAAACATGAACAATAATATTATTTTTCAACATTATAGTTTGAGTATAAGATCTGTGTTATGTAACACTTTGGTGAACCCCACTCTCCCCCATGTAACAGCATGTAGACATTAGTTCCCCCCTTAGAGCATGGCGTGGTTTGTGGACGACCCCAAAGGAGTGCGATGGCGAGAATTATAATAAAACAATAGTAGGCTAGTATTAATATTAATAGGCAAATAAAAGCGTTGAAAATACTCTAAATACTGTTCTATTAAATTTCCACTCTCCCACAATTATTATTTATGTTGTTGATGACATTACTTCTCCTAACACTCCCCCTATCAACAATTATGACTGCTCTAATCACACCTTTCTCATGCGAGCAACTAATTTTTAGTAGGGGAGTTAATCATAAAAATAATTAAATATCAATATATTAGTGTGATCTACGCAATAATGTAGAACCGGCATTCAAGTGAGACCGTCTAGTACGACGCCATTTTGTAAAATCACTTATACATGACATAGGGCCTAACTAATCATCGCTGCATTCACTCAGAAATGAAGAGTACTTGATGGCAACACCATTTACTACTAAATATAATTTCATTATAATTTAAATTATTATTTGTGCTTATCTTACACTGAAGCACAACAAAAACACTTTTTTACTCAGTATTACCAGAACAAATACACAGCACGTCTCTCACTTCTAGAGGTAACATTTCCCAACAGATGTCAGCAGTGGCCAAGAAGTGAACCGTCGTAAGGCCACTTTGTCTACCTAGGCCGCCTCACCCATCCTTCGCCTAATATTGAATAAAGCGCTCAAATAATATTTTTGAGTAAGTTTTTTGAAAAAGAATTTTTGAAGCTTAAAAAATTAGCGGGAATGATGTAAGTTTCTGGTAACAATAAGGCGATATCCTTGCTATATAACAGAACCCTTGATTCTTCTTTGTGTCGTAAGCATGAGACGACCAGCCAAACACAAACAGTTCGTAATAACATAACAAAGATGTTATCACTACAAGTTCAGTTTATATATAGTCACACAACAGTCGTGGAACGAAGACTCACTTTTAAAACCTAAGTAAGGATTGAAACTAGTTCAGTAGAGGTTGGGAGAGTCTTGCTCCAGTCCGATTCAGGGTTGGATTCACCCATGAAAGCATACATAACGACTTTTTGGGAAATGGCTTACTCTTTTTACACTTAATTAACTTAACCAATTATGACAGATTACATTACATCACGTACTATAGTCTACAATAAACTCAATAAAACTCCAAGTTTACTATTTGTCAACGGCCCCTCCGACAACCCCTCCCTGCTCAAAGGACCCTCCTGACAAGTTTCCCCCGGAGCAGGGACTGGGGCGGCCACAAAACTCAAATCAACAAAAATATATTTAAATAATATTATTTTAAAATGTTAGTAATGAGTAAATAAAATAACACTATTTAGATAATTCACAAACCTCGGCCGGAAAGTACCAAAAAAACATGTTGGAGTCATATTTTTTGTCGACAGTGAGAAATCCTGAGTAGCTCTCTAGATCCAGAGTTTGATCCATGGATACTACACGCGATGCATCCCTGGCTTGTTGGATGTCCCCGGCCTCTATGAGAGGAGTCAGGACTAGCGGCGGTCCCGGGTCCCCGACTGCGGGGACTTGACGGATCTCAGGATTACCGTGGTAGTAGTTCCCTCTCACAGTAATCAGGTATAAGCACGTGATGGACGCAGCCAACCAGCTCCGGGGAGACATAGTTTGGCTCTTCCCAGCCACAACAGATCTGTGTTACTTTAGACTCGCACTCGAATAGTTGAACTCCAACTCGACTCGATTGATATCCTGAAACAATAAATGCGTGTGTTGTCGGGAAGAATCTTTAAAATGTAATAATATTATATTATATTATGCAGGTATAGGCTATCATTAAAATGGAAAATAAATTATCGTCACTAAACCAGAACTTAAGTAACTTATTTGTCAGAACTTTTCTTTCAAGGGGAACTTTGGTCACTATACAATGGCGACTGCTATATCTCTCTTCAGTATGCTATTTTGGAATTGGCGCTAAAATGAAGAGACGTCCAGATAAGAATCATAATTCTTGAGTAGGCTTGCCAAATAATCTTAGTTTATTTTTTTATTTTTAAATCTTCACCTACAATGATTCGGTTTTCCCATTTTGATTTTCAGTGGTTTTTAACGTCATCTCGGTTTCCCCCAAGCCCTATAAAAATCAGGATATTTTCCCTCAAAATCCCCCTCAAGAATAATAAAAAACTTAAATTGATTCAGAGGCTCAATATTGTTGGTTGAGGACTGCTACGCACCTTAAATTTACCTTCCGTACTTGACCTACCTTCAGATTCATGAACCACCAATACGAATCGCCTATTTAGATATTACATTCTTGATATAATTTAATGTACGATAGTCTTAGAGCTAGGTGCTAAGCCTCCAACTGCATTCGAGTAAAAGAAAACTTAAAATATATTTATTTCCCTATTGAATCGTTTGGAAAGAAGTTAATTTTATCGTCGACACACAATTTTGATTTAATGAATATTGGAACGCTAAGACGATTCGTTGTCAAAGACAAGTAATGCTGACTAGATGAAGAGAGACTCCGCTATGGTCTATGATTGTCCCCGAGTCTTGGTAAATAGGAGCTAGAGTGGTGACAGTGGTGATAGTGTAGGAATATCGCCAGGGACCTAGAGTGCTGACAGTGGTGATAGTGTAGGAATATCACAGGAACCTAGAGTGCTGACAGTGGTGATAGTGTAGGAATATCGCCAGGGAACTAGAGTGCTGACAGTGGTGATAGTGTAGGAATATCGCCAGGGACCTAGAGTGCTGACAGTGGTGATAGTGTAGGAATATCACAGGAACCTAGAGTGCTGACAGTGGTGATAGTGTAGGAATATCGCCAGGGAACTAGAGTGCTGACAGTGGTGATAGTGTAGGAATATCGCCAGGGACCTAGAGTGCTGACAGTGGTGATAGTGTAGGAATATCACAGGAACCTAGAGTGCTGACAGTGGTGATAGTGTAGGAATATCGCCAGGGAACTAGAGTGCTGACAGTGGTGATAGTGTAGGAATATCGCCAGGGACCTAGAGTGCTGACAGTGGTGATAGTGTAGGAATATCACAGGAACCTAGAGTGCTGACAGTGGTGATAGTGTAGGAATATCGCCAGGGAACTAGAGTGCTGACAGTGGTGATAGTGTAGGAATATCGCCAGGGACCTAGAGTGCTGACAGTGGTGATAGTGTAGGAATATCACAGGAACCTAGAGTGCTGACAGTGGTGATAGTGTAGGAATATCGCCAGGGACCTAGAGTGCTGACAGTGGTGATAGTGTAGGAATATCGCCAGGGACCTAGAGTGCTGACAGTGGTGATAGTGTAGGAATATCGCCAGGGACCTAGAGTGCTGACAGTGGTGATAGTGTAGGAATATCGCCAGGGACCTAGAGTGCTGACAGTGGTGATAGTGTAGGAATATCACAGGAACCTAGAGTGCTGACAGTGGTGATAGTGTAGGAATATCGCCAGGGACCTAGAGTGCTGACAGTGGTGATAGTGTAGGAATATCGCCAGGGACCTAGAGTGCTGACAGTGGGGATAATGTTGTAACAATACAATGCTTCGTATTGTACGATTACTACCCCACCCAACCTGATATTACACTTCAAGTCGCGTAAAGCATACTACCCGCTCCCCAAAATAACCTCAATGCAACCTACAATAGTAATCTTCGCTATTGTAGCCCAATGTAGCCCCAACAAAAACATCAAATCAGCATTCATAAATAACCTTTGTAAACTGTCTACTAGAGAAACTGCTTTTCACGTACCTTCCGATCGTCAAGCTGGCCTCGCTACGATGCTGCCGAGTCAAAACCGCCAATGTCGAAGAGTGGGGCAACTACGACTTGAGAAGCCATATTCAACGATCTACCCGGCCCAAGATTTACGTTAACACTAAACAGTGTTGGTTGACAGTCCAGTCACCATAATCAACAAACCCTGGACTGCCCCCGGCGGAGGATTAAGGAAACCCTCGCCAAACCTTGAAAGTTTCTACTCCAGTCAAAGAGATGGATTATCGTAACTACCGCAGTGCGACGATAGTGGTCCAATCAGCGGCCAGGAAAACTTGTGGAAATTGCATCATAATGACGAAATGAACTGTTACTGCGTAACTGACTAGTATGTGTAAAACCACCCCCCTTTGTTCGTGTTTTCTAGACTCAATATAAAGAGGAATGTAATTTGTATAATATGTATCATAATGTAGGAACGTTAGGTAGAGGTATTGGTATCTACGAAGGTTAAGTAGATGTATCAGAATGTTATAACGTTTGATAGATGTATCACTATTATCTACGAAGGCTAGGTAGATGTATCACTATAAAGTTAGAACGTTAGGTAGAGGTATAATTATGTAAGAACGTTTGAAAGATGTAGCAGTATCAAAGAACGTTTGATATGGATAGTTTTAGGAAAGAACGTTAAGTTTATTTTAAATCATGTTTGTAACACAGCTTTATTGAGGTCATGGACGAGGGACCGATAGTAAATTGTTAAATGTCGAGTCGTCGCCATGGGCAAATTGCGTTAGACATTGTATCTTTTATTTTTACATAGCTTACTTTATGTTGGGATCACTTTGATCAAACTTTAATATGAACTGTTAAATCGTTGAGTTAACGTATATGGAAGTTATTTGGTTCGAGATGTCAATGTAAATTTTGTATAACTTATTCTTTGTTTGCGTCTTGAAAAACCTTAAGTCCTGTTTTCACTTAAGTGTAACTAGCCATAATCCAATTTATGAAAGACCTTAAGTCCAGTTTGTTTGTAAATGTTCAGCGCGCATAATGCAATGTTTTCTTTTATAGTAGTAGCTATAGGATGTTTTGAATTAAGGCCATTTTTCCCGTGTTTGTTTTCTACTTTGTGCCAATTAAAGTATTCTTCATTTAAACTCTGCTCTTTAACCTGTTGTTATTTATATATGTACGTTATATCCTCCCTATCCTATAGTTTTAGGGGCCTTACCTATAGGATCGGCGGAGGGTGTAATAGTGTAGGATTATCGCCAGGGTCCTAGAGTGCTGACAGTGGTGATAGTGTAGGAATATCGCCAGGGACCTAGAGTGCTGACAGTGGGGATAGTGTAGGAATATCGCCAGGGACGAAAACTCCCTTTAGGATATAATAAAACAAGACTGTGAGCGTATGATTCATCTCGGGTTCTGGTCGTGACCATTCCCAATGTACGTCTTGATGGTTCTCGGTACTCGTGAGCACTATATTCTACCGTCTTGCTGTTTCTCGGTACTCATGAGCACTATATTCTACCATCATGTTCTCAGCCACCAGGTAGTACTACGTCTCCTACCAACATTTATCATGAAGTTATTGTGGCATTTGAATAAACGAGAAATACATTTATTAATAACTTGATTTATTGATATACGTAGTTGTGATCTACACCTTAGCTATTGCTTTTAGATCGTTTATGCTAAAAATATTATTGGGTTGTTTGCCGCAGGGGTTGAGTCACCTTCATACCGACCGACTGCCAAAAAGAGAGTCCTATTCCCAGATTGGTAAGTTTCACCAATAGCATCTCAGTCCTGAAGTGTGACAAGAGCTGCTCTTTCACTTTAAAAACTAGCTAACCACAAGAATGGGGAAGTCTTTTTTAACGGTAATTTCCTTTAACAATATCTAAGTTTTTTTATGTCAGGATGGTGGTCAATCAACCAAACAAACACATTGTTCTCCTGTCCAGTTATTAATTGAGAAAAACTGGCTAAAATATATTACTCTGGGAAGGAGTGTTTGGAGAAGTTGCTAGTAAATATATTACACTGGGAAGGAGTGTTTGGAGAAGTTGCTAATGAATATATTACTCTGAGAAGGAGTGTTTGGAGAAGTTGCTAGTAAATATATTACACTGGGAAGGAGTGTTTGTAGAAGTTGCTAGTAAATATATTACTCGGGGAAGGAGTGTTTGGAGAAGTTGCTAGTAAATATATTATTCTGGGAAGGAGTGTTTGGAGAAGTTGCTAGAAAATATATTACTCGGGGAAGAAGTGTTTGGAGAAGTTGCTAGTAAATATACTACTCTGGGAAGGAGTGTTTGGAGAAGTTTGCTAGTAAATATATTACTCCGGGAAGGAGTGTTTGGAGAAGTGGCTAGTAAATATATTACTCTGGGAAGGATTGTTTGGAGAAGTTGCTAGTAAATATATTACACTGGGAAGGAGTGTTTGTAGAAGTTGCTAGTAAATATATTACTCGGGGAAGGAGTGTTTGGAGAAGTTGCTAGTAAATATATTATTCTGGGAAGGAGTGTTTGGAGAAGTTGCTAGAAAATATATTACTCGGGGAAGAAGTGTTTGGAGAAGTTGCTAGTAAATATACTACTCTGGGAAGGAGTGTTTGGAGAAGTTTGCTAGTAAATATATTACTCCGGGAAGGAGTGTTTGGAGAAGTGGCTAGTAAATATATTACTCTGGGAAGGATTGTTTGGAGAAGTTGCTAGTAAATATATTACACTGGGAAGGAGTGTTTGTAGAAGTTGCTAGTAAATATATTACTCGGGGAAGGAGTGTTTGGAGAAGTTGCTAGTAAATATATTATTCTGGGAAGGAGTGTTTGGAGAAGTTGCTAGAAAATATATTACTCGGGGAAAAAGTGTTTGGAGAAGTTGCTAGTAAATATACTACTCTGAGAAGGAGTGTTTGGAGAAGTTTGCTAGTAAATATATTACTCTGGGAAGGAGTGTTTGGAGAAGTTGCTAGTAAATATATTACTCTGGGAAGGAGTGTTTGTAGAAGTTGCTAGTAAATATATTACTCTGGGAAGCAGTGTTTGGAGTAATTGCTAGTAAATATATTACTCTGGGAAGGAGTGTTTGGAGAAGTTGCTAGTAAATATATTATTCTGGGAAGGATTGTGTGGAGAATTTGCTAATAAATATATTACACTAGCAATCCCGCACGGCGTTGCCCGTGACCCTTAATATTTAAAAAAATGGCCTAGTTAAAAACTAATTACAAATTTAAAAATCCGGCTTTGAGGTGCATTCGGACCCCTTCACATATACCTATGTGTCTAAAATAGCTTTGAATTCACCAAGTGGCAACGTCGTCAAGGTCACTCGACTATAACAATTATATTGCACTATTTTAACACGTGTAATAAGCTCCAGGAAGTGATCCATTGATTCCAAACCTGCTGTGTTATGTACTAGTAAAGTATTGGAAGTATGGGGCTGACGGTGTACACAATAACATATTCATATTATGATTATTATTTTCACAACATTGACCCCTTGTAGCTCGTGAACTGTAATAATTGAAATCATTGGATCACTATTTATAGCTTGTAATTATACTCTCCACTTGTTAAAATCAAATGTTAATTGTCGAATGACATTAAGAGAAAAATTTAAACAAAAACTAATATTTATATAAGTATATATTATGTCTCAATATTTAAACTTTATAGCTCCTCGACAGTGAAGTAATAATACTTTATACGTCGCAACATACTCTGACGATTAGCAGCGTATTTTATCTTGACAAGACAGTCCAGTTGAGATCGTATCATACTTAATTTATTGATATCTAGTACATATTGAGAGAAATATATGTTAATGTGTTCTTATATTTATAGAATTCTGACAGTTGCGTATGAAATAATACATTATTGAGGATACCTGCGTACGACTCCACTTGTTATAATTCCGTTCAGTAGCACATGATTATTTGAAGCGATTGATAAACACACTTATATGAGCTAATGGTAAATATCAGACACACTGATTAAACTTACTATTTGTTTAAAAAGTGGTTAAATAACTAAAGTTATCAATATTTTACCGATAAGAACAGCTATCGCCTACGAAATGATGGGACAAACAGCATTAGTCCAGCTAGTTCCAAAATTGGCCGCTATTCATTTATGTTATATTCAATGATCTATAATGGGCCTTCATAGGGTTTTTGTATCCACAATTTTATTTCTTTATTCGTATAACTGGGCCATGCGTTTAGACCTCTCTTCTAAATAAGTACATTTACCGTTAACGGACAAATACATAAAACTAATTACGTTACCAACATATTTCGATACACTCTGTGACTTCTGTTTGTATTGGCTGTTCGTTTATTTTCATGTATCAACTGTTTTATAGTCGTGCCATTTTTAAATCTACATATTTTTATTTTACTTGTTTCCTTATCTATATTTTGTTTTTGGTTGTTAGTTTTTAATAGATCAGTTTCCTTTTCTGCGCGTTTTATATTTTATTTTAGTGCAATTATATTTTTAATATGTTTTAAACTAAATTGATTCTTGTATACAAATTTTAAGTGCTATTAACATTCGTATTCAAATTCCTTAAAATCCTTATTAATAATAATTTTAAATTGGATCACTAATAGTTTCGTTAACTTTAAAGTAATAGAATTGAACCCTTTCTCTTTTTATAAGAAATATAGACAGTACAAGAGATTTAATAAAGGCGCTGAAGCTTAGTTTGAATTTATCAGCGAGTAGACTAATATTGGTAGAACAAGAAGTACCAACACAAACTCAAGGAAAGATGAAATCATATCAAGAATTAAAGGAGAACCCGAAACATGACATACATATTATATTTTATATCTGATCAGATTATTTCGTACATATCAATTTGTTGCATACAAACGAATAACAAAATGGCCTTTACCTAATAAATCATTCGTTAGAGAAATATTATTTGAAGCTAAGTATGATTGTGATTATTAACGTTTATTCGCGCCCTTGTATTCTTTCTTTTCCTTTATTAATCATTTTTATATTTTACTGCAGACCAGGTTTTAAACTTGTATCTATAAATATGTCACCATTTTCACTAATTTTTATATTAAAAATGTGATATCTATGAGAGATATTAAAAGATATGAAAGAATTTAAAATACTATTTAGAAGCTTGTGGCAGAACGAAGTATTGCAAGGAATAACAAATGTCCTGACTGACTTCTAGGTGATCCTACATGGTTGATGAACCCCGGTACCCTGGGCTCGAACGGTAGCCCTCCCATACAGCGTCCTAACACGCGTAGCCCCAATAACAGGCAGAGTGACCCCCCCACCACTCCCCCAAGACTCGATGATGAGTAGTCATCCGTTAGCTGGATACACTACTTTATATTCTGACTTCTGGGTGGCTTACCGTGAGGAATGCTGACACTCGGTTTATGTTGTCAGCGATGTTTTATTTGTTTACTTGTAAATTACAACAGCTGGCAATACTCTATTGGTCATTCACAAGCCAGAACACAACAATACTATACAAGCACGCCTATAATTTAGGCCGAGTGATACACTACCGGGGGTTTTCTTTAAAATACTCGAACACATTTTGAATATCTTGACTCCCTCTTACTATTTGGACAAATTTCATTGGTTCTCGCGCTTGTTTACATTCACAAACATCGTGAATCATCACTTGTCCTAGTGTCAGCTAAACTGATTGGCAACGTCACAATGACAGTGGGCAAACTTGCCCACAATCTGACACATTCACAAACATAATGAATCATCACTTGCCCTAGTGTCAGCTAAACTGATTGGCAACGTCACAATGACAGTGGACAAACTTGCTCACAATCTGACACATTCACAAACAATTCTACCTGTGGGAGTTAAAAGTTCTAGTTATTGAAGGAGAGGGACTTACACTTTCTTTACAAACAAAAGCATAACTTTTAGACATAAATAGATTGAAAACATTATTCTCCACATTGCTCTTCAACAACATTAATTTTTTCGGACAGATAACAAAATTCTTCTCTTTAGACTCTAAAATAACTCTGAACAAGCGATCCACAATACTTTCTCTCTTTAATGATTAAAAACATCTCATCTAGATCAAATTATATAAAGGTTACTGTCTTATTCCAAGCTTCTGGAATGGTATGAATTTTATATTGTTGAAAAATTCTCACCCTCTCTGACAGTGGTACATTAACAATTAGTTATTGCAAACTATCTCCTATAAAAATGGCGTCAACAGAACTCATTCTGTAAAAATCATGTACATATATTGCTTTTATGGGGTGGATCAATAAGAGTGGTGGTCGAGTGCTCTCACTTATCAGGGTAGGTGATTTTAAAAACAGCTCCGGTTCAATAAGCATGCTGTTTAAATGATTACACGAACTAATCTCTAAAGCATAACGAAAATTACTAATTTCCAAACGAACATTTTCAACCCTTCTGAGATTCTCAACACTAAACCATTCAAAGCTACATGAGAGGTAAGGGTGTGCATCCCTCTCAACCAACACTTTATACTAGCACTATACTATAAATACAACTTTTGATAATGTTCAATTTAATTTGGCGCTCACCTGTTAACGAATCAGATATTGTTTAAAATGTTCTCCTGTAGCTCTTTCATAAGTGTTAATTGCTTCTTATGATCTACTAATAATCCATCTTGTTCCTGATATAACTGATCTAACTTTTCCTGTAACAAGGACAAATCTTCGGAATCTAAAATTATTGAGGACTTTCCCTCCAGAATCAAACAAAGACATTTCTCTTGAACCTTATTTTAGACGCAACCTCTCAAAGAGGGTCCAAAGTATGCAATAAAATAAGAACAGGGCAATAGGAGTGAGCATTAATTGATATTAACAATACTTTATGTATATAACATGAAAACATCAAATAATTTGCTATTTCTCACTTGAGATTCTCAAACAAAATTACTCAAAAGTTTCTCTAGATACTTATTCTCCAAACATTTCTTACATTCATTTTTTAATTCGTAATAATTTAATACAGTTATTCGGAATATTGATCATAAACTTCAAACTTAGAATATAATAACAATTTACGTTAAACTAGCCTGTCATATTATAAATAAAAATGGAGATAATATCAACAACATATAATATGGCATCTAACATTAGCCTGGACAAAGAAAAATAATCAACCATAATAATGATCTAACGTTTGTCCATCTACCGCTTCACTAGCGCTATCCAGAAATTCAGTATCATAACTTATATACTAATAGGTTAATTAATTATTTAAAATACAATATAAAGCTAACTAAAATATTTTGCATTTAGTTTGATCAAAGATTTAACATGTCTGAAATTTAACCCGAAATAGTATTGCCGTAAAAAGAATGGAATTTTGAAGAAGTTACATCAGGATAAATATTATTGCCGAAACCGAATTTATGCTTACACTTCATAATAAATAAACCGAAGCCTCAGCTTCATCCTACAAAACCAGAGCAATGTCCAAGAGTAATCATCAAATTTCTCTGTCAGTCTTTTATATGATTTGCACAACTCCAGAACATGGAATGCGGGGATCTCAGGGGGGGGGGGGGG
>CABFOV010008754.1:0-22153 GCA_902141375.1 Timema poppense
GACCGAGATTCGAACCTCGATCTCCCCGTCCTCAGCAGTCGAGCTTCAACACGACAAGCGCGTTAGCCAACTACGCTACCGATACGGGTAATCTAGAAAAAAATCTTCCTTCAATCTATAATCTTCGTAAAGTGTCTCAATGTTTTCTTAATGTAGAAAGTGATCCTCCTCTGATCTGTGAGTTTCGAAACTTTTCCCAGTTTTGATAATGTGAAAAATGAGTTTACTCTGATCTATGAATTTCGAAACGTGTCCCAATGTTTTTCTTAATGTAGAAAATGATCTTCCTCTGATCTATAATTCTATAAAAGTGCCTTATGTTTTCTTTTAGCAGAAAGTGCTCTCTATGCCCCTAATCCAAAACTTTTGACAGGCTCTTTATGTTTTTCTCACGATAGAATGTGATTTTCCTCCAAGCCTGAGCTTTAATCTCATCCACTACTTGTTATGCCGTATTTAAAATTAACAAGCTCCTCTGCCATTAATGGGTATCAAAAACTTTATCTAACCAACTTTAAGGAAAAGGACGATTTATATTTTAAGGAACTTAAAACATTAGTTGTCTCAAAAGAGGTCCGAAAATACAAAGAGATTGGAAACTTGATATTGTTGTGGATTCCATCCTCTCGACTTAAAAGTTCAAGTCGTGAAACCAACATGACAAAACCTGCTGGTGCTAAATCTAATTAGCTTTAATATGCGTACAGCCCATAAACGATGCATCTAACGTCTAAAACCACACTTTAGCGGACTCTAAATCACTCACATACAACCATATTTTTATACCACGCAAGGATAAAACGTCCTAGGCATGTTTTAAACGATCTTGATAGTGGCTGAGAGATTCTTCAAACTGGAAATCTGCCTAAAGAAGATTTTATTTTAAATTCTTGCTACCTATCTGGCTATCCTCGTTTAATTATCCTAATGGCGTAGGGATGAGAAAGGTAAACTCTAGAAGAAACATATCCACATTTGCGTAGAGGGAAAGTGGTAAACCATTCAGGAACTAAAAAAACCCTAGCACAGCTGGTTAGTTTTTGAAACTCTACTTCCCCGTCACCATCGATCCAATCTGTTATTGGATTGACACCTTAGACCGTGTAACCACCGATGTGGGCAAAACGTTTCTGGGTATATTAAATGACTTGCTACGGGCCAACGAACCTTCTCACCGAGAGCAAATGAATGAAACCAAACTGTAAAAGGGATTACAAGTCTACAAACAAAACCTCAGAAAGCAGGATGTTTGAGGAAGAGAAGGGGGTGAGAGATGCTGTTCCCTTGAAGATCGGGTGTTCCTGCGGCGTCCACCTGTTGAAGTCACGTCATTGGAGAACGGTCATGTAGCACGCAGCGGGGTTACGACACGCTCAGCCGAACACGAAGAATTGTCGAGAGAGAAAAAGTAATGAGAGAAAAGTCGGCCATGCTTTTTTTATTTATTTTTATTGAGATAGAGAGTGAGCAGTATTGACAGTTGTAGAACAGAAAAGCTCTTTCTTCCAAGGGTATAAGAAAGCGTCAATGTGGCAAAGTACAGCCCAATTTGCATAGAAAGAGCAGTTTTAAAAAATACAAAATATTTGGTTGTGGTCTATCTTGATAACTTTTTACTATATTATTAGTTTCATTTTATAGATATTGATAATATCTATCGTTAGTGACATCCGAAGATCAAATGAATTGACGTATGAATACGTGAATGTAGATTTAGTAAAGTTACTAGCCGTATTTTTTTTTATTATTAAAAATTGGAATAGAGCTAGGGAGCCTGGTAATCTAAAGTCTGTTCAGCGTAGGAATTGTTTTCTGAAAGGCCGTTTTCCCTACCAGAAATCTATTATATAGTAGAATAATGGTAGGAAAAAATACCTTTCAGAGAGTAATTCCTACCGTGAATGGAGTAGAGTGATCCTTTTGATGTATTGTATTAGAAGAACATTTCTCTCAACATTCATTAATATTACAAAACACCATCTAGCATGGCCATTTGATATATTATATTAAAAAAACATACTTTCAAGAGCCATTTAAAATACTAAAAACTAACTAAGAGCGGTTCGGTAATGTCTTTTATTAGGCGAACATAAGCTTTACAGTCACTTATATTACAAAGCCTCATCTATCTTGGACATTTGATATCTTGTGTTAGGAAAACATTTTCTCAAGAATCATTTAAAATAAAATAAAAACACTATCTAAGAATGGTCCTTTTGATAACATGTTTTAGGAGAACAGACATCTTCTCAACATTCACTTTTATAACAAAAAAAGAAAACCAGTCTAACTCGCGTCTTCCTACAGTGGCCTTGCAAACCCTCCTCTAGATGGTGTTAGTTCTGATCATTGCACCCAGCAGTCTACCGGGATCCCGTGAATTATATCTCCCTGTACACGAACAGTGCCAAGTGAAGGGTGACGCCTTTAAAGTTGCTCGCGCGGCGCTTACACAGATGGCCGATAATGCACGCACTCGGTTGATACATGGCTCTCAAGTTCACTTAGATTATTTATTATAAAAAATATATCTCTCTCTCTCTCTATCTCACTAAGGGAGTGGTTCCCAAACAGTGGGTCGTAAGTTGATTTTTTGAAAGGCCGTGGGAAAATTTTTTCAATTTTAATTTTAATTGGGGGGTAAAACATAATGCAAATTATATAGGATACGGGAATTGAGTTTCACGTTCGTACCCGTCTCACTTTGCAAACTCTCTTCAAAAATACATCAAAACAAACAATAGGCGAAGGAAAAAAATAATTTTTAAATCCATCCTACGCCCGACCATGTCCATTAAAACTAGATGTGTTCGCAAAAGTTCGTCTTTCTAAAAACTGGGAAACACTGCTTATAATTAATTAGTCTAGTTTACTCATTGGAACAAAAACAAATTTTAAAAAAGATATCAATTAATGTTTAAAAACTGTGTTTAACCATTTTAAAAAAATGCATGTACCTTGATGCGTGTAATGTATTCATTACGATACCCACTTTCACTGATGAGCGTCAATAAAATAAGTTTAACTGCGAAAAATGATGTTTTAACCTACAGTAAAATTTGTATTCTGTGAAATAGATGACTGTATACAAAATTTGGCATCGATCGAACTACATATTGAATTAGAAAAAAAAAAGTACTTGCCTGATATTGGTTGGAAGAACAATTTAGAATATTCAAATATATCTCCTTGCGACCAACATTGATTGATAACCTTTATATAATGTGTTATTTTATAGGTATTGATAATATTTATCAAAAGTGACAGCTGAAGATCACATGATTTGATTTGGGCTAATATGATATATTAAAATAGTTTTAGTAATTTTACTAAAAGATACTGCTTTTATTTCATTTGTTTTTTTGATTGAAAGTATTTAACGAGCATTTGTTGAACTGATTGATCATATCAACTCACGAGAATTTCTATGAGCGAAAAAGAAAGAGCCTATAAATTTTTCCGGGAAAGTTATTTTCACATATCTTCCAAGGTTCTTTCACTTGTCTAAATCGATATGGGACCGACGGCTTTTACCTCATCTCTGAAGAAAGCTGTGCTTTGGATTTTTATCGCTCAAGAAAAACTGTCAAGCCCAGCTGGGTTTGAACCCACGAATATTAGGTCCTGAGGTAAGCACTTTAACCCAAGACCACTGAGGTCGACAACAGGTATTCTTCCTCCTAGCAAAATAATATTATAGACAGGTATGTAGACATTCTATGTGTCATAAATTTAAAAAAAATCTATCCCAGACTTTTTGTATTTACTTCAGCTACTATTAAAATATAACCCTATTAGAATTAATCCCAATTAGTTAACTGGAAGAAAGATGTTTATTTAAAAATTTAGTTCTAGACAACAAAAAGAGCAACAAAATATATGTGCACTTTTATGCCAGGTATTATATATTATTTATCGGAGGAATTATTTTTTTAAGGAAGGTTGTAACATATATAATAGTCCCGCTTTCCACGATTTTGCCATTTAAATTTTTGAACGACTATGTTTAAAAAACAATACATGATAGACAGGTCAGATATATTTTTACTAACATATATGAGCTGATATTTTTTAAGTGCTATTTTTTTTAAACTTGGTTTTACCACCAAGTAATATTACCCATTCGAGTTATACATATATAGGGCATATAGCCTATTAATTACTACAATGTGTTAGGGGGAAGGTTAAATTTAGAGGAAGTGTACCCGCATGTGTGGGGGAATGGAAACCATTTTACAAAAAACAATTTCAGTTCACACGACTTGGATTCGAATCCCGATCTCCCCGCTTTCGATAGTTCAATTTATTATGAGAGTGACGTCTTAGCCCATGTGACCACCGATGAGGGTTACGTGAAAGTAGATATAGTAAATTTTCTAGCTGTAATATAAAGGTCCTTCCTACGAAAATTGGTGTGTAAGTAGTGCGACGACACACAAGTGAAATGGAGGCCACTGACGTGATATCCGTCTCTCGCTTCCTACGACATCCGCTTTGAGACGTGATCTTCGATCAGCCAGGGACCGTGGAACCGCCACTTGCTCTTTGAGGGACGTACAGTAGCCCCACGGCTTCTTTGGTGCTGACTGACAGCTCACAGCTGATTTCTGACAGTCAACATTTAGGTGTATACCTAAATGTTGACTGCCAGAAGTGACTACTGCTAAACACATGTTTTTGCAGATCATATGGTTCGGCGTAGGGATACAAAATTTGGTCTGGTAACTTTTCAAAGCCGTCAGCTGTCAGTCAGCACCAAATAAGCCATGGGGCTACTGTATATATATTTCAAGATTTTGAGATGAAACTATTCCCCCATTCGACCTGAACTGATGGTTTTTCGTAAAAAAGGTGAAGTTGTTGAATTCAGAGACTATACCGTGTTAAAAGAGAGTTTAACGAATTAAAGCACGCGGACAATAAACGCAGATACTATTCCAGTGGTCAATATACCTGGCTACGAGCCTAAGGCTCCCGGGTTCGTATCCCAGCTGGTACCATGATTATTTTTCACGAAAAGGGAATTATCCTAACGGTCACCAGAGTTTGGTTGATTAGGCTGAAGTTAGGTTTGCGTGTTCCTGCTACTGTGAATGTGCTGAATGAATGTTATGAGTTTGTGAAGTCACTGGTGACTCTACAAAGCCACTGGTACACTCGAAGAATTTATTATTATTATTATTATTATTATTATTAGCACCGCGTCTTATTACCCGTTCGGGTTATACGCACTTACGCTAATGTGTAATGTAGGGTGATTGTGAGATGAAATGGAGGACCTACAGCTTAACGTGGAATCCGAACCACGGTGGAGGCCTGGCATTCCCCACATTCACAAGATAACTTGCCAGAGGTGAAGGAAGGGTTTGGTAATCAGATAAATCTTTGCCGGGACCGAGGATTGAACCCCGGACGCCAGCATAGAAGTCTGACACCTTACCCCTAGACCACCAGGTCACCTTGAAGAATGTCAAATATGTTGTTACTATTCTACATACTAGCCGAACATTTCACAAAATCAGTGGTGAGCTTACAAAATTACCACCGGTGAATGTTTATAAGTCACGTCAAAATTAGGTTTGGTTAGCTTAGCTTAAGCAAGATTTTAGCTTAGGTTAGTTTAAATTAGTTTAGATTTATGTTCTATATTTTTTATCCACAAACACTTAATATTTATAAAATCACTGGTAAATGTAGATTGTTTCATTCTTTCGCCAGACTGCAGTGAGAAATTTATATGATCACTCATAAATTTAGATAAATCCTATTATTTGTCAAACAAACAATTGCTTTCGGTGATTTCTATATATTCACTGGTTATTTTACAAAATAACCAACTCAGCACATTCACAGTAAAAAGGTTAATTGTTTCCACACCCTCGTACTCACTTTCACAATCACCCTCACCTCAACTCACCGGGACACGGAAAGAGCCTCCACGTAGAGGATGTACGATTAGTACAGTCAAGCGTCCCCTGGGCAACGGTACATTAGTACTGACAAATATTCCCCTTACTGGGCTACGATTGATGTAATCTAGACAAGCAATATATTATATACTAGTGCGGATGTGATTTGTAATTTGAAATGTCCTTTAATTTGTATAGTTTAATTTATTGATGACAGATACGTATGTCGTTGAATCTGTTTCTAAACGTATATCATACAATTCTCTCACGACATTACATACTTTCAAATATTGTCAAAGACTCGCTTTTGTGGTCGAATGTTATAAGTTGGGTATCGGCCACTGGTCAAACTCACGGCAATTTTCGATCGACCGCGTAGTGGGGGGGAGGGCACACTCCATGGTGTCAGCCCGCAAGCGAGCTATACCGATTGAGCGGCCGCCGCATGGTTAGCGAAGATAGTACCAACATTTACGTATAGAGGGTGTCATTTAGTCAGCACAACGAACCCTACGGCCATTAATCTCAGTTTTCCGGACCAGATTCGCTACTTCTCTATTCAAGTAGCACCTCATTTGTCCTCACGAGACTTAGTTTGATCCAGTTCCAGACCCACTACTTAACAGATAAATCTGGAAGCACCGCGGATCGAACCTATGACCTTTGTGATCGCGTAAGAAAACTAAATATTAATTAATAGTTGATATTTGAGTATTTTAAACTCGCAAACACAGGGTGGGGCCGAAACCATTAGACGATTGTTAACTTGAAAATGAGCACTTTAATTGAAAAGTAGATATTCACTAGCTAATTAAAAGCAAGTTAAATACTTTCATTTTATATAAATGTCACTCATGTGAGCTCTACTGGACGTTAGGCAAACCTCAGCACGTTGTCCATCACTTTCCTCAGAATATTATTATTAGCACCGCGTCTTATTACCCGTTCGGGTTATACGCACTTACGCTAATTTGTAATGGTAGGGTGATTGTGAGATGAAATGGAGGACCTAAAGTTTAACGTGGAATCCGAACCACGGTGGAGGCCTGGCATTCCACACATTCACAAGTTGTGATTAATACACGTCTTTTCAGAGGTGAAGGAAGGGTTTGGCAATCAGATAAATCTGTGCCGGGACCGAGTATTGAACCCTGGACCTCCAGCACAGAAGTCTGGACACCTTACCCCTAGACCACCAGGTCAACCATTTCACTACTGAAAATCTAAAAAATTATCTAGTTACTTACAGGATGTGACCGGCTTCAGTTGTCAAATGGGCTAAGGCGTCATTTTCTTAGTGGAATGGACTGCCGATGAAGGGAAATTGAGATTAGAATCTCAGTCTCGGTCTTTTACTAAATAGTGTCTCACTCTCCCTCCACGCAATTGCAGATACTCCTTCCTAACCTCTAACTTACTAGCGCAATTAGTACAACATACGCGTATAGCACGAAAGAGTAGTGAGACGTGGTGCTAAATAATAACAGCATTGTGAATTGGCTGTAAGGGCCAGTTTCATAACCAAATTTAGTACTCCTCAAGTGCGGCGCCACACTAAGTACATGACGACACCTACCTAAACCAGAATGGAATGGGCCAGTTTCCTATGCGAGAACGGCCCATTCCATTCGAGATTTAGGTAGGTGTCGTCTTGTATTTAGTGTAGCGCCGCACTTAAGGCGCACTAAATTTGACTATGAAACTGGCCCTAAGTGTTAAAATAATAGGTAGTAAGATCAAGCTTACAGTGTTGTGCAAGTTAATGGAAACACTTTTGAGTTTAAAAAAGAAAAAATAGACAGAGCTCCTTATTCACTTTACAATACACTGGACACACAGCCTTAAGGCCCCGACACAGACTCCGTATACATCAATCCGTAGTCCGTAGCCCATAGTCCGTAGTCCTGGTCCTCAAGAAATTCTATTCGCAATTCTACAGTTCATATCCGTAATCACGTGACCGTTACAACCAATGAGATAGTCAAAGACTTCGTCCAATCGAAAACTCCGAAAAAGAATCGTCTAAAGCAAGGAGCGAGAGCCAATTAGACAGTTAATAAAAAAATAAAAATTGTTGAGAAACCTTCCAGGATATATTTAAAATAAAGTACAATGGCAATAAATATATTTACAACGCGGTTTTAACCATCCAACTTAAAATAAATAAGCCGGAAAATGCAAAACAAATGTATGTACTAGTATTCTGAATGTAAACAAAGCAAGATTATTTTCGGGCTTCCTTTATGTTTATATGGGTTTTGATCTTTAACAAGAATATAACTAATCACAAAATAAAATCTAATTATAAACAATTTATCTTAGTGTTCAAGATGGATCCCAACGTGCATGCCCATATTTACTCAGCTGTGATTGGTAGTCCGTATAAACTAGTTCTTAGAAAGTTAAAGTTGATCAACTTCTACGGGTTCAATCCTCGATCCCGGCACAGATTTATCTGATTGACAAACCCTTCCTTCACCTCTGACAAGACGTGTATTAATTACAGCTTGTGAATGTTTGGAATGACAGGCCTCCACTGTGGTTCGGATCCCACGTTAAACTGTAGGCCCTCCATTTCATCTCACAATCACCCTACCATTACACATTAGCGTAAGTGCGTACAACCCGAATGGGTAGTAAGACGTGGTGCTGATAATAATAATAATATTAATAATAATAACTTATATGGAGTACGGACTTACGGATAAGGAGTCTGTCCAAAATCGTCTGTGTCGGGGCCTTTATAGTAAAACAATAAGCATTTATTAACACAGCCTTCTGGGTAATAACTGACAAAAATGGCCGTCAGAAGTGTGATCAGCCTTTGAAGCTAACCTAAATTTACCTGCCCGGTGCAATGTTTCCATTAATTTGCACAGCATTGTACATTGACTGTGTGCTTTTTTTTTTACCCCCCTTACGAGCATATTCTGGTACCTATATTTTTAATACCTATTTGCCTCCCTATTTTAAACATTTTTGGTGCCTACGAATCCGCTCTGTAAATAAGACATAGTATGGAGAGAACAAAAGCTACCTACAGGATCCTAAGACGTCTACGATTGTCTGTAGCCCACTGTTGCACTAAGTTATGGACACACGACCGATATATCGTTAAAAAATATGTGTCTTAGATGCCCTTCTTCATTCCCTCATGGCTCGTCTTATAATCTCGGAACTGTGATCGAGATCTTGGGTGTTGATACAAGTCCCGATACCTCCACACGCCCTGCGGATGTGGAATTATGACGTCATTTTGGTCACGACAGCCGCCTTCTAAAAGGGTCGTTTATGTATTGTGCGTGGTTCTCATGAACCAGGACCCGAGGCGAAGAGATGCAATAATGGTCTAATTCAAAATATGACCGCGTGGAAATAGTAAAAAACAACTTTTGGCATAGTTTAAAAGAAATACGATTTTTTAAACATAATTTTTAAAAAAAACTGCTTAGGTGGCTACATGGTCTAAGGTGTCACTCCTATGTTATAATAGATTACGTATGACAGGGAGATCGGGGTTAGAATCCCGGCTGGTTCTACTCAGGGTGGTTTTTACCAAAATGGTTTTCCGCTCTACCTTCATGCATATACATGTACATTTCCTCTAAATTCAAAACTTCCATATCCTTAACACATTAGTGTAATTATAACATATGCGGACAACCCAAAAGGGTAGTTGGACGTGGTCCATCTTCATCATATTCATTTGTTTTCAGCCTGTGGTAGGGTCAGTTTAGTAAAATGCCTCCATCTTCCTCTATCCTTCCACCCCTCTTCCTCCTTTAATTTCATCCATTCTTCTCCTCTCATTTGAACACTTTCTGTTACCTGATCCTCTCAACTATTTCTTGGCCTACCTTGTAGGATGCGATGCTAAATAAAAAAACTTTTTGTATTGATTGTTTTTTCTGCTCTGCTCGTTCGGCCTAGCCCCATATTCATACTAATTGAGTCAGTGATGAGGAAGCTATAGTTTAAGCGTAAATGTATTCACATTTTCATAGAGGTAGAGATATACACAATTTAGAAAAGAACAAACCCTTCTTTACATCTAACCGGGATTCGAACACCTAACCTCCTTCTCAACGAAATACCAAGACTAGACGAGCCTGACTCCTAGTCCACGTGATCTCTGATGTGGGCCTGTGTTAATTAAAATGTAGCTACAAATAAAATAAATAAAAACCTTTTGCTATCCTCCTATCTTTTAAAATGAGTTGTAGCTTGTGTATTATTATTATTATTATTAGCACCGCGTCTTACTACCCGTTCGGGTTATACGCACTTACGCTAATTTGTAATGGTAGGGTGATTGTGAGATGAAATGAAGGACCTACAGTTTAACGTGGAATCCGAACCACGGTGGAGGCCTGGCATTCCCCACATTCACAAGATGTATTGTCAGAGGTGAAGGAAGGGTTTGGTAATCAGATAAATCTGTGCCGGGACCGAGGATTGAACCCCAGCCGCCAGCACAGAAGTCTGACACCTAACCCCTAGACCGCCAGGTCACCGACTTGTGTATAATTGATCCAGCCTTTTTCTCGTGATTTCAATTACCTGCAACGGGCCTATAAATGTACATAATATACAGTAATTATATATATTGCTGATTAAAACAGCGCTGTAGTCCCGTGTATATTACATTCCAGTCTATTGTCAATAATTTGAAATATTAGCCATTTTAATGGAAAAAATATACAATGTCCCTATTATTCTTCTGGAGCTGCTACAAGAGTTAATTTGAACAAACAAGGCAATCGCCTTCCTAAGGCAATTATGTAAATGTTGATTGAAGTAAAAATACAGCCCCCCTTAAAAAAAACTTAAAGAAAATAATAGTGTACACTAGGAACGAGATTTTATGGTCTTCAGTAACGAACATATCAAGAGAAAGAAATAATTCCCATTTCACGGTTTTCAGAGTAGTAATCCTTCACTTATACTCTCTAGCCGTATACGAAATTTGTCTGCGTGGATAAAATTGACCTTGAGCCATTATGGAAGTTAAGGGTGCCGCCTACTTGGAGGTGGGATATCCTCACACTGTGATATTTCTTATGGGAATGTAAGTTCTGAAACTTAGAAACCATTAAAAAAATTCCCCAATCGTCTTAGAATGTTTTGTTATGAATCTGTTAAAATAAATACTTGATTTATTTGAGGAAGGCTAAATATATTTTTCTGACTGCTTATTTTGATCTAAAGAGCTGCGATATTTTGCGTTAAACATAGTTTACTTTTTTTTTTCATCACCACGTCTTAATGTGTTTTTTTTAGCACCGTGTTTTACTACCAATTCGGGTTAAACGCTTATGTATTAATTAAACCAATGGTTTTAGGAATTAGGAAGCTTATATGAACAGGAAGTGTACCCGCATTTGCGTGGAGAACCATTTTGGAAAACCCACTCTCAGTACACCCGATCAAGATTCGAACCTCGATCTCCCCGTCATCGGCAGTCTAGCCTACTCCAAGAATAGCGCGTTAGACCATGCGGCCACCGGAGCGAAGACCCGCTGCTTGTTTAGGTTATAACTAAGCATGCTCTATATGCTAATTACGCTAATGGGGTAGGGATGCGGAAGGAAGCATTTTAGAGGTAGCCTACCCGGTATTTGTGTGGAAGGAGAGGGGGAAACCATTTAGTAAAAAATACTCTCAATAGACTCGATTAAGATTTGAAACCCAACCTCCCCGTCACCAGCAATTCAGTCTAGTACTAGAATGATGTCTTAGACCAGCGACTCCCAAACTTTTTGAATCGCGGAGCGCTTTACAGGAGAGGAATTAGTTATTATTATGATTATTATTAGCACCGCGTCTTACTACCCGTTCGGGTTATACGCACTTACGCTAATGTGTAATGGTAGGATGATTGTGAGATGAAATGAAGGCCCTACAGTTTAACGTGGAATCCGAACCACGGTGGAGGCCTGGCATTACCCACATTCACAATATGTCTTGTCAGAGGTGAAGGAGGGTTTTGGTAATCAGATAAATCTGTGCCGGGACCGAGGATTGAACCCTGGACCCCTAGCACAGAAGTCTGACACCTTACCCCTAGACCGCCAGGTCACCGAGGAATTAGTTACGGAGCACTATAGTTGCCTTGATGCTAAAGGCATGCACATGCAATTTTTTGCTATATTTTATTTTTAAATTTCTAAAAAGCTTACATTTTGATCCAAACTTAACTATTACCATTGAAAGCCATTGGAAATTGTAACTTTAAATATTTTTTTCTCAAAACAACAATTTTGCACAGAAGTGTCTTTGGTATAAGGGCGACGATATTTTCACATATACTCTACATAAATAGATATTAAACCGAGTTACAGCAGTATTCAAGATGGAAACGCATGTTTAAGCATTTAGGCATGTTAAACATCAAGTTTTATTTAATTATAAATGTTATTTTCTCCCTCAATTTCAGAGATATAAGGAACTTAACTACATAAACGCGAAACAACAACAAAAAACCCATAGATTAACCTAAAGCAAAACATTTGATAATGAATTCAAAGCAGGTATTGAAAATCCACAATATGTTACCCACACAGATAATACTTACCTGTACACAGTTCATGGACGCACAAATTCACAGTTTTGATATCTTGTCACATTTTATTTATTTTTATTTCCAAGCTATTCGCGGAGCACTTGATCCAAACATATACCATAAATTAATACAAACATTTTTCTTTTAGAATGACTTTTAAAAAAATTATATTCACACAATTTTATATTTTTAACTGTATAATTTTTAAACAGACAAAATCAAGTATTGGATAGATCAAATAGTTAAGAAATAATATTTTAAAATTGTATGAAATTAATTAAACTAAGAATTCTTTTTTAGGAAAAGATCGAAAATTCCAAGTACTCAAATTTTTCGAGTTTTGTAATAATTTTCCTAGTCGAGTTCGAGCAGCTATTAAAACTCAAATCGAACTGTAATTTTCGAGAATTCCCACACCCCTCCAAATAATATCAGTGTACTCACGCAGGTGCATGGTGAGGTTGACCTGACTGGGGTACTGCACCCCCTCGAACATGGTCTCAGACTGCCACCACGTCTGATTGTCGTTGTTGTTAAAATCCGTCAGGTAGAAGGCCGGGTGACTGCCCGGGTAACACACCTCGCAGGACTTCTGGGTGATACCAGAGGTGCCCGTCTGCACGCAGAACTCGGTCGGTCCATTCTCGCCGCACGTGTTGGTCGCCTCCACTTGAACGTTGAACGCCGCGTTCTCGAAACCGGGTATGCACCGCTGGAAAAACAACGGTCGTCATCAGATATTTCGACATCAGGGGTTTTATCTACCAATGATGGGCGAGGTAGCAAGGGAGGTACTAATGTACTAATTACGCTAACGATTTAGTGATGAGTAAAGTCAAATTTTTAGAGGAAGTATACCTCCATCTGCGTTGAGGGATGCTGGAAAACCATTTTGGTAAAAATCACCCTGAGTATAACCGGCCGGGATTCAAACCTAGGTCATAAATCATGACATCGATAAAATTATTCAAACATGGTCGTTAAGGAAATATATATATCACAGTTCACCCCATGACTCGTTCTCTCACTGAAGTCAACTAATTGAAATTTCGCGTGCACTTCATTTTACTAGCCCTGTTGATAGAATGTCAACAATGTAAGTCCAAGTGGCTCATACCCACCATCCAATTGAGATCAAGTGGACTACGCGAGAAGAAGGAGCAATTTCCCAGTCATACAAAGTTAAGGCGCTTTTACACTCTTTAGAACTGAAAATATCCTAAAAGACGATCAAATCAAAAGTGAGAATATATTAAAAACGTTATTATTTGTTAACATCGCATATTACTGCCTGTTCGGGATATACGTATATGTACTTTGGGCGGATTTTGGCAGGAAGAACAGTATCTGGTAGTTACTAAAACAATTTTAATATATTTATATATCAGGTCATATTATCTGCAGATGTCACTTTTTGATAGATATTATAAATACTTATGAAATAAAAACAATAATGATATATTAAAAAATGTTATCAATGTTGGCCGCAATTAAATATGTTTGAATTTTCTAAACTGTTACGCTGATGCGCTAGGGATGAGGACGTGGGTGCGGCCAGACTGGGCAAGCAACTAAAGAAAATAAAAGTAGAACACATTGGTTGTAATGAGAGGTGGCCAGACTGGGCGAGCGACTAAAAAAAATAGAACACATTGGTTGTAATGAGAGGTGGCCAGACTGGGCGAGCAACTAAAAAAAAGTAGAACACATGGTTGTAATGAGAGGTGGCCAGACTGGAGCTCTCGCGCTCGAACAGGTACAGTCTAGTTTACAGGCGTTAGGCAATATTATTGTATGTTGGTTCTTTGAGTGCTATGAAAACTTCTCATTTTGACATTTTTATTATTATCGACAGGCTTATCACCCTTGCTACTAACGGCCTAATTTAAATGGTCAGATCATAAACCATACCTATATATATATATATATATATATATAAAACTGATGTGTTAAAATACTTCAATATTATAATCAAAATAGGCCTTTACAAAATTAATAAGAAATACCATCAGCAAGGATAGAGGATGAGAAAAACACAACACTAAATCACTTGTCAAAAACCACTCTCAGTTCATTGAACCAAGATTCAAACCTTTGCCTCCTCATCAACAAATATTGAGAGCTATCTACTAATCACACGCTCGCTCGCCAGTTTGGCCACGCAGTCGCTCGTTAGCTCGCTCGCACGCTTGTCAGTCTGGCCGAACCCTTAGAGAGTCTAGACCATTCGACAAACAAACCTGAACGGGTGGTAAGACGTGGTGCCAAATAAATCCTCCCCTAGTTGTCCCTAAGTACCCTACTTAGGGCGTATTTTGCTGACTGGGGGTCAAGCAAATATTTTATTATTATTATTATTATTATTATTAGCACCGCTTCTTACTACCCGTTCGGGTTATACGCACTTACGCTAATGTGTAATGGTAGGGTGATTGTGAGATGAAATGAAGGACCTACAGTTTAACGTGGAATCCGAACCACGGTGGAGGCCTGGCATTCCTCACATTCACAAGATGTCTGGTCAGAGGTGAAGGAAGGGTTTGGTAATCAGATAAATATTTGCCGGGACCGAGGAAGCAAATATTTAACCTACAAAAAAGTTATATATATAATAGTTTTCATATAATTTCTTTACTTTTCCTGTACCGATGGTATCTCATTTTCTTTTTTTTCACCCCTTTCTAATGTCTGCTAGCATATTTTCCATTTTTTTACTGCACTTGTTCCCATCCCTGTCCATTGCAGCCCCAATCTCCTCCACGCATCCTGTTTTTATTTTATAATAGTGATTTAAATCGTTAGGATTCCAGATTGCCTGCTTTGGCTTATAGAGGCTCTATGAGCTTAATTTGCTTCTCTACATTATGCTAAAATAATGAGATAATAATAATTTCGTATTATTATTAATTCAACACATACACTAAGAAATACACTCGCCAAAAGATATAGGTAGACTTAGAAAACTCAAAACACATGTGTGACTCCGCTGCTGTCCGGCCAATGACTGTATGTTCGGAGAAATGTTCACGGAACCATCCAGAAGAGAACAAGACCGAACACGAACATCCTTTTATGAGACGGTCAAAAACCGACCACTGGTAGATCGGCGCAGAACAGAACAACGAAAACATTCTGTTCGAAAAACCGTCCACACTTGTCGCGAACATGTTCGTGTTGGTTGTTCTGTTCAAGCCTGGACGGAGCTCTAGACGACTGAACCTAGATGTCATAAATCTCTCCGATCATATATTCCATACGAGAAAACCGCCTCGGTGACGTAGTTAGATAACGCGCTGGTTTCATGTTACGCTAGACTGCCGAGGATGGGGGAGATCGAGATTCGAAACTCAGTCGGGTGAATTGGGTGTGGTTTTTCCTAAGTGTATTTCCACCCTACCTCCACGCAAATGTGGGTTCACTTCCTCTATATTCAACCTTCCCAATTCCGAACCCATTAGTGTAATTAGTACTTGAGATAACCCGAACGAGTAGTAAGATGCAGTGATAAAAAAATTAAATACAAAAATTAGAGAAGGTACGTTCTAATTCTAGAATTATAAAATCCCTCGAATCTTATGGTATTTGAGAGATTTGAGTTTCGTAAAAATCTCAAAAGAGTTTTTTAAATACAATTATGAAGACCTTCACTTGATATAAAAATTTTAAGAAATTAGTAAAATTAATTATATAGACTTGTGTATTTAGGAGAGTAACACAATCACAAAAAAAAAGAGAGAAAAAATAGTATCACAATATTATAATTAATTCACTAAAAAAAGTTATATTTGTTGTGTGTGTATAGCATAATAACTAATAGACATAATAAACAAAATATAATTTGTAAGTGGTGCAAGCGTTAAAACAACTTTTTTAAATAAAATTTTAAATATTTTCCCTTTAAATTATAACTGAACATTTTTCAAAGATTCACGGATTCGAAAGAAAATTTAAAAGAGTCGAATTCGAGATTCAGATCCGAAAATTATATGATTCGACCCAACTCTAAAAAAGAAATTTAAAAAAAACCAATGAAAGTAGCTCAAGAGAAAAAAAAGTTTGCCGAACTCTGGTCATGAAGCTTTATAAATGAAGAGCTCTCAACACCGAAAAGATTTCGATGACTCACTTCTTCTTGTGAGGGCCTCTATCTTTATCTCACTCGCCCTCTTTTGTCCTCCTTCATTTCGTCACAGTTTGATTTGTCTTGATTAGTTACATCCACTCTAGACGTTTAGCTCACGACAGAGGTTGGCTAAAATTAGTCACAACCGTCGTTACAGAGCAAACGTGATTTTTTTTACTCTGTCGTATAAATTATTATTATTATTATTAGCACCGCGTCTTACTACCCGTTCCGGTTATACGCACTTACGCTAATTTATAATGGTAGGATGATTGTGAGATGAAATTGAGGACCTACAGTTTAACGTGGAATCCGAACCACGGTGGAGGCCTGGCACTTTGTCGTATAAAGAAAGTATTATAATCTTAAACACTCTTTTTTATCAACCTCGGTGACCTGGTGGTCTAGGGGTAAGGTTTCGGACTTCTGTGCTGGGGTCCAGGGTTCAATCCTCGGTCCCGGCACAGATTTATCTGATTACCAAACCCTTCCTTCACCTCTGACAAGACATCTTGTGAATGTGTGGAATGCCAGGCCTCCACCGTGGTTCGGATTCCACGTTAAACTGTAGGTCCTCCATTTCATCTCACAATCAACCTACACATTACAGATAAGCATAAGTGCGTACAGCCCGAACGGGTAGTAAGACGCGGTGCTAATAATAATAATAATAATTTATCAACCTCTTGATTATAATGTATTTTGTCATTTTATATCCCTCCTCTCCTCCACTCCCCGCACCCCCCATCGAGCTAAAAATTAATAAACACGGTCTTAGGATTTTGTCTCCCCCTTTGTTCGTATGTAGCCCACTTGAGGCTACATCCAAAAGGGTTTCATGATCTTCGTTCAAAATTGATATTTATATACTATAAGTTCATACCTCAAGTCTCAAATTTGAATTTTTATTTTAATCCTAAAATTAAAAGTAGTTTACTGATACCAAAATTTTAAAAATTCAAAGTCTTCCGAAAATGGCACCAATGATTTTGTTCAAAACTATGAGGAGTTTTTCATATCATCAAAATTATATTTATTTTTTTCTGAGAAAAACATATCTAGGCTAGTTCGCTGATAACCGATTTTTGAAAAGTATATTATTAATTAAAATATGTAAAAGCATTACGTGTGATTGTGTTTTTTTTATAATATATTACCACCCATCCGGACTAAACATAATTAATTTACCTAATTGGCGGGAATAAGAAAAGGTAGAATAGTTAAGTTAAATGTACTCAAATTTACTTGAAGAAAGAATTAAAACCCTGTGTGAAATAAACTTTATGTTTAAAATAAATAATGTTTAGTCAATTTAAATTTAGTTGATGAATGACATCTGGACATGGAACAAGAACCCAGGAGAGTTGGCTTAGCGCGCAAATGTTCTACCACTGAGCTATCCAGGTGGAACTAGTCCTGAATATCTCGGTATTAATTCGAATTAGCAAAGAAAAATAAGTTTTAATAAACAGTTGTGGGTTTCAACCAATTTTTTTTTATTTCCTTCTATTAATTTTCGTCTTTGTATATCCTCTACGTCTCCTCTTTTTTTATTTGTAACATGTACGTGGCATGTTTTATATATATATATATATATATATAAATGTCCTGCTTTTTCTAAAAGAAATATGCTCCCCCTAATTATAATACCATGGTGACTTTAGAAAAGTGATTTATCAAATTACTTTCACATGTTCATATAACAAATAATAAGATCAATATTCAGCTGCCACTTTAGTCGAGTATTATCAATTTCGATAAAACAAGATATTTTTTATATAAATATTGAGGAAAAAACAAATGTACATACATTTTATAAGCCTGCCTTACTTTCGCGATTGCACTATAGATGTAATTTCTCTATTTAAAAAATAGAAGACTTTTATCATAATAACGATATTATAACATGATCCCCAAAACAAAATTTTGTTAAATTTAGGCTACTATTTTTTCTAAACAAATCCCATCGGATGGGAAACTTGTTCCTAAACATTGGATAAAATTTACATTTTCTTATATAATAAAATAAGATCTGTATAACCTCGTGACTTGTTTTCAGCGTGGAAAAGGTTCAATAAAATTCCAATATTTGTTTCAGTTGCTACTTTTTCTTTACATTTAATTGGACGTACCGTGACTGCTTGGAGGAAAAAACAAGCACTGGATAAAGATTTTGCTCTGCGATATCTTGAGCAATAAAAAGTGCTAATGTAATTTGTTGGGGATTGCCTCCAACGCACGCATTAAAGTTCTTCGTGTAGTAAATCGAATGATAAAGAGTTTGTATAGAGAATTGACCGCGAATTTCTGTTTAAAGTCTTTCTTGCTCATATACACTTCTTGACTTCACCTTGTATTGAAGATTACTAACTTTAGCAGCAATTTAAGTTTTGTGTGAAAAGCCTATGGCGAGGCGTCCCTTTCTCAATAGACTGGACTGCCTTAGACAGGCGATCGGGGTTTGAATCAGAGTCTGGTGTACTGGGGATGGTTTCCTAAATGGTTTTACACTCTCCCTCCACACAAATACGGTTACACTTTCTATAAATGCATCCTTCTTCATCCCTAGTACACTAGCATAATTAGTACATATGTGTACATCCCAAATGAGTAGTGATACCACGAGTTAATTATCTGATGAATTGGTCATCCTTGGCTGGAAGTTTGTTGTCGATGATTTTGTCATCCTTGTCTGGAAATTTGCTGTCGATGATTTTGTCATCCTTGCCTGGAAGTCTGTTGTCGATGAGTTTGTCATCCTTGCCTGGAAGTCTGTTGTCGATGAGTTTGTCATCCTTGCCTGGAAGATTGCTGTCGATGAGTTGGTTGTTCCTTGCCTTGAAGTCTGTTAACGATGAGTTTGTCGTCCCTTGCCTGGAAGTGTGTTGTCGATGATTTTGTCATCCTTGCTTAGAAGTTTGCTGTCGATGAGTTTGTCATCCTTGCCTGGAAGATTGCTGTCGATGAGTTTGTCGTTCCTTGCCTGGAATTATGTTGTCAATGAGTTTGCCATCCTTAACTGGGAATTAAATAAAATTGATAAATTTGTAATCCTTATCTGGAACTTTAATGTCAATGAGTTTGTCATTCTTGCCTGGAAATTTTCTGCAGAATAATATATGAAATTCTCTTGGTGATAATTTTGTCTTTATTGTCTGGAAGTTTGTTGTAAATCAGTTGTTTATTCTCCTATTGTAAAGCAATTTGTAAGTTGGTCATACATCAGTTTGTCATTCTTGCTTAAAAGTTGGCTGTGGACGAGTTTGTTATCCTTGTCTGGAAGTTTTTTTTATGGATGAGTTTGTCATATATCTACAAGTTTGCCATCGATGATTTTGTCATTCTTGTCTTGGAAGTTTGCTGTCGATGAATTTGTTACTTTTATCCACGAAGTCAATAACCCCGGTATAGCAAAGATACCCAAACTTGAATCTGATACAAATTGTTGTTTCTTTCAAACCTGAGGGCTAAGATTATCATAAAGTAATCATCAAAATATATCAAAACATTTCTTAAAATACTTAGTACGAGAACCAAAAAGCTTGTTCTTAACATCATGGAAAGAGAGGTTACTTCTACCAACGTAAGCTTTTCTCGCTGCGTGTATATTCTGTGTACCCTGGAAGGTAGCAAGCAGTCTTACCTTGAATAGTTACACCATGGTGCAATCGGTCAAGGTAAAACTGCTTGCTACCTTTCAGGGAAAACAGAATGCACAGGATGGATAGATAATGACTTACCCGCCTCGGTGGCGTAGTTGGCTAACGCACTAGTCTCGTGTTGAGCCAGACTACCGAGGACGGGTAGATTGAGATTCAGATCCCGGTCGGGTGAACTGGGATCTGTTTTTCCTAAATGTTTTTCCATTCTCCTTCCACAAAAATGCGGGCTCACTTCCTCTAAATTCAACCTTGGTAATTCCTAATCCATTAGCGTAATTAGGATTTAAACGTATAACCCGAACGGGTAGTAAGAAGCGGTGCTAAATAAAAAAAACTAACGACTTATGGATTTATTAAAAATACACTTTTTCAAAAGGTATTTTAAAGCATCTAAAGTTTTGATTTTTTTTAATTTAAATTTTTTAATATTGTTATGCATTTCTACATATAGAATATTTATGTTCCACCTCTTATTACCCGTGTGGACTCCTTATATTTTTACACTAATAAAGATTATATAAGTGGGATTCAATTTAGAAGAAATAAACATGCATTAGCATGTATTTTCCATATTGCAGGATTTTAGTGGGAAAAAAATTGTAAGATAAAACAACTATTATTATGATCATTTTTTATTACATTTTACTATATTGTTAATGTTATTGTATATGTATTGATAATATCTAATTTGACAGTTACAGATCACATGAATGGACTTATTTATCCATGAAAATAGATCTAGTTACTTTTATTGCTGTCAGATAAGTCCTTTCCCATGAAAATTGGACTGTAGGCAGAGTAAAAAAACCTTCAGATAATAAGAACAAGTTAACCCGGCCCGGATTATAGCCCCAACCTCTCACTTAAATGACCTATCGATTCAGATAAGCTGTACGCCTTAGCCCATGTGCCCAAGGATGTGGGTTCTTCAGAGTTAAAATAGTATAACTTTTACTCTCAATCTGATCGCCTCCGTGATCTAGTAGTCAAAGTTCCTGGCTACAGATCCAGAAGTCCCGGAGTTTCCAGATGAATGAAAAAGTAGCGGTTCCGGTCTATAAAATTGAGATTAACAGCTGGAGGGTTTATTATGATTAGCACATGATACTCTCAATCCTCAGAAGTTGGCACTAGCTTCGCCAAATTATGGCGACCGCATTGTCGGTATAAGTTGATTGTGAGCTGACGCCATGGAGTTTTTTTTTACACTCGATCTAAAATATTATATATGGCGGGTTATCAATAAAGCTGTAAAGGTCAGAAGAACTCTCAACAGAAGTGTGAAAATAGTTCTTGCTATTCATTGGTCACTCAAACGATGCGTCTCGACCTGCTCTCAATTTCTTGAGATAAAACAACTAGAGCAGTGTTTCCCAAACTGTGGTACGCGTACTACTAGGGGTACACAAAGTATCAATGCGTTTTACTAAATACGAAATATTTTTGATAACACGTATGATAAACAAATTAACGCAGAGTTTGACAATAAAAGATAAAAACTTATGAAAGGGCATTGTTTCTTCTACCACGGCTTTGTTTAGCTTAATACTCTAAAATTTTATTAGTATTTTTGTGAACGCCCTCCCATGTTATACAGTATTAATAGTAGTTCTGTGAACATAAGACCTCACTCCCTCCATGTTCTTATCGCTACTACAGTCTTACTAGTAGTTCTGTGAACATAAGACCTCGCTCCCTCCATGTTCTTATCGTTACTACAGTCTTACTAGTAGTTTTGTGAACAGAAGACCTCACTCCCTCCATGTTCTTTTCGCTACTACAGTGTTACTAGCAATTCTGTGAACAGTAGACCTCACTCCTTCCATGTTTTTATCGTTACTACAGTCTTACTAGTAGCTCTGTGAACATAAGACCTCCCTCCCTCCATGTTCTTATC
>CABFOV010008755.1:8197-22150 GCA_902141375.1 Timema poppense
GTCAGGTTTACAGAGGATTTCTCCCCTCCCCCCCCCAACCCACCAAATGGTAGTCTACTTTCCCTTCGCTAAACAAAAAACTAGTTAATAAATTATTCTTGTCATATCCTAGAACAGAACCAAGGTCCTCAAGTCTACGACCTGGATCGATAAAAACCTGTAACTCACTACTAATTTAGGTGAGCTGGTTTGCATGGTGAGACTAATGCGAGAAATAGCTCATTATAATAATTTATTACCCGCCTCGGTGGCGTAGTTGGCTAACGCGCTTGTCGTGTTGAGCTCGACCGCCGAGGACGGGGAGATCGAGGTTCGAACCTCGGTCGGGTGAACTGGGGGTGGTTTTTCCTAAATGGTTTTCCACTCTCCCTCCACGCAAATGCGGGTTCACTTCCTCTAATTCAACCTTCCCAAATCCCAATCCATTAGAGTAGTTAGTACTTAAAGCGTATAACCCGAACGGATAGTAAGACGCGGTGCTAAATATTAATAATATTAAATAATAATTTATTATCTCACCGAGAAAGGAAGTTATTGCTAAAATGTCACTTTTAGGGTGGGAGTGTAGGGGACGCGAGAAAAGGTAATTGTTATTGTCGTTTTTACAGCAAAACTTTTTTTTTTACCAAAATCAATCAAATATTGTTCCAGTAGAAACAGAGTTTAATTTTCCTCACCTAGTGATATCAACAGTTGTTGAATATCTGTCATGAACATGGCGGAATTAGATGACAAACTTTTTAAATGAAGAAAAAAGTTTGTCATTAAATTCCAGGACATCTTTCACAGATATTTATAATATTTGTTATTTACATATTAATATATATTTATATTATTTGTTATTTACATATTATTTTATATTTATATTATTTATTATATTATTTGAATATATATAACTATAATTATAAATATTTCATTTGTATACCTCATATGAATGTCTAGTTATACTAAATTTTTAGCTCCAAACACTAATTACTTTACCTTAACAATACCAATACCATTACAAATACCAATTTTGACTCCTTTTATAACTCATGAAGTGTAATTATGTGAATCACTATTTATAGTTTATATCACTTGTTAAATTTGTTCAATAATTTTTTTATTATTTAATGACCTTTAGTGAACCACAAAAAAAAACACTAAATGATCATTTTCATAAATTGTTGTTTCAATAATGTAAATACTCTTAAAAGAAAAATAATAATTAAAAAAAAAATGTTTGTTGTGAAAATTCTGACAACAGAGATCATATGGTTTGTCAAACGGATACGTGAATATAGATCTAGTAACTTTTGCTAACCATCAGTTATCACCACTCATACGCTGGCTAGACTCTAGGTAAATAACGCCTGGATTTGTGCATATCTGCAACCCGTCAAAGCACTCCGGTAGGCGGGGTAGCCTAACTCGGTGCTTTACAGACGAGCCGTGAAGACTAGACATCCCTGACAGCATGAATGCTTGTGGTGCAATCTATCCTACCCCTGCGACCCTATTTGAGTAAGTATCATTATTATTATTAGCACCGCGTCTTACTACCCGTTTGGGTTATACGCTTATGTACTAATTACGCTAATGTTTTTATGGATTAAGGAGGCTATATTTATAGTAAGTGTACCCGAATTTGTGTGGAGGGAGAATGGAAAACAATGTTAGAAAAACCACCTTAATTACACCCGAACGAGATTAGAACCTTAATCCCCTCCCAACCTCGGCATTCTACTATACTGAGAGAGTATCGCGTTAGACCACGCGGCCACCGAAGCGGGTAAAAGATTGTTTCCAGCACTCCTTATTTCCAAAGTCTATCACTATGACCCGCCTCGGTGGCGTAGTTGGCTAACGCGCTTGTCTTGTTGAAGCTCGACTGCCGAGTACGGGGAGATCAAGGTTCGAATCTTGTTCGGGTGAACTGGGGGTGGTTTTTCCTAAATGGTTTGCCACTCTCCCTCAACGCAAATGCGGGTTCACTTCCTCTAATTCAACCTTCCCAATTCCTAATCAATTAGAGTAATTAGTACTTAAAGCGTATAACCCGAACGGGTAGTAAGATACGGTGCTAAATATTATATATATATATATATATATCACTATGTCATTCAACTTTTCGAGACGGTGACCTGGCGGTCTAGGGGTAAGGTGTCAGACTTCTATGCTGGCGGCCGGGGTTCAATCCTCGGTCCCGGCAAAGGTTTATCTGATTATCAAACTCTTCCTTCACCTCTGACAAGACATTTTGTGAATGTGAGGAATACAAGGCCTCCACCGTGGTTCGGATCCCACGTTAAACTGTAGGTCCTTCATTTCATCTCACAATCACCCTACCATTACACATTAGCGTAAGTGCGTATAACCCGAACGGGTAGTAAGACGCAGTGCTAATAATAATAATAATAATAATAATAATAATAATAATAGTTCGAGAGTTTCGTAGTCTTTTATTATTATTATTATTATTATTAGCATCGCGTCTTACTATTCGTAGTCTTTTAATTTCACCTCTTGTTGTGTGAGGGGGGGGGGATTATAGCGGAGGCGAGGGAGAAGGAGGTCGCGACGAATTATCAGTGGATTCAAGGGTGGTGAGATCTGTAAAAGGTTTGAGAACCACTGAGTTACAACAGAATGTAATCAGCCATGGTAAGTTTGTTACCTTTCATGGTAAACTGACTGTTCATGCCGCCAGCGCGCACTGAATGGTGAGACCTAATTTAGAATGAAGTTAATTAAACGCTGTGTGGTTTAATCTTTGTGTTTTGATGTCTGGAAAGAGGAAAATAAGGGGGGAAAGTGGGGGGGTGGGGGTGGAGTGAATATCTACAAAGTCTTCCGTGGCTACCGCCTGGGTGAGAGGTAACTAGGATATAAAGGTCCTCAAAAGATAGTCCCTTGAAGACCAAATTCTTTTGAACAAGTATCTGTGCTTAAAAACTGGGCTGTAGTTCCATTTGGATGTTGATGTGTGGCCATTTAATGACAATAGAGCATACACGATTGCTCAATGTGTTAGGTTACTTGAATTTTACATCGCTGGCCACTTAGAAAATACATTTTAAGTTATATTAAATTAAGCTCAATCGGCTGTTATCAATAGTCTAATTTTTTTTTAAAGTATCATTTAGCAGAATTTTAGCATAAAAAAACCCATTCAAAAAATATAAACATTTTGTTTGTTTTTGTGGTCAACATTGATAACATTTTAATATATTATTATTGTTATTGTTACTTAAAATCTTTTTATCGGAAAAAGATAAGTTATTTTATTTATGACTTATTTTTTTGAAATACAAGGTATTATTTCATGATGAACGCATGTTAGTATTTATTTTAATATATGTATTAATTTTTAAACGTAAACTAATATTATTATTTGCATTTAAAATTAAAATAATCTGAAATTTCCAAGAATGTTACGTATTTTAATAAAATAATTACTTAAGTTATTTGTAATGTCTTTTTCATTTTAGTTAAATACACTTTTTTTTATTAATTCCAACATACATGCACTTTCATAATGTTAATAAAGATGCTTGTATTATTTTTAGTTAGTAAATTTTTTAATGTTTTCTTTATATTTTTAACTTTTTTGGATGGTTTTTAAAATAACAAGCTTAGTTTTACTTTAATTTTGAAAATATAGTAATAAACATACATATATTTGATACGTAAGCACGTATAAAAAGAAAATATCGAGGAAATTTTTATGGCAATTCGAGAATTATCGATTATTGTGTTTTAGTAGGGATTTTTTTTTAAATAGAAAACTGATTATTTTTAAACCAGGCAGCGTTTAAAATCTGTTCAAATTATTATTGGAATAAATAACTAAACAAACAAACACTGGTTTAAACTTTGATCCCGAATTAATTAACAAAAAAAAACCTATGGGGAATAATGTACAAGTTGGCAAACTTCAGTTCAAAAACTACCTAAGATCACAATAGCAAGTTGAATAACTATGGTACCTGCTTCGGTGGACCCCTGGTCTAAGGCGTTGCTCTTGCAATATACAGGACTGTTGATGATGGAGAGAACGGGGCTCGACCCCAGTCGGGTGTATTGAGAAATTGTTTTCCACTCCTTCCTCCCTTAAACTCAGGTAGATTTCCTTTAAACTAAACATTAATTATTCCTAAGGATTCGGTCAAATTGGTGAGCGAGCAAACATCCTTTATCCGTCCTAATGGCGATTCTTATTCGTAAAGGACTACTTTGATTTTAATATTGAAGTATTTTAACATATCAGTTTTACATACATACATATATATATATAGTTTATGGTGCGTATAACCCGAACGGGTAGTAAGACGCGGTGCTAATAATAATAATAATAATAGTTTATTATCTTACCAATTAAACTAGGCCGTTAGTAGCAAGTGTGCTAAACATATCGATAGCAATAAAAATGTCAAACTGAGAAATTTTCCTAGCACTCAATTAACCAACATTCAATAATATTGCCCAGCGCCTGTAAATTAGACTGTTCCGGCTCGAGCGCGCGCGCTCGAGAATTATTATTATTCTTATTCTTATTATTATTATTCTTCTTATTATTATTATTATTATTATTATTATTATTATTATTATTATTATTATTATTATTATTATTAGCACCGCGTCTTACTACCCGTTCGGGTTATACGCACTTACGCTAATGTGTGATGGTAGGGTGATTGTGAGATGAAATGGAGGACCTACAGTTTAACGTGGAATCCGAACCACGGTCTCGAGAAATAAAACAATTTTTATATTTTAAGCGCGTCGCTCGCTTGCTCGCCCAGTCTGGTCTTACCCGTTAGATTAATTAGTTAATTAATTAATATAACCCGGGTGAATGCGAATTATGGTCGATTTTGTTAATTTAAATGTTATTTAATAATATCAACATTTCAATAAATATATATATAAGTTCTGTCAGATTAGTATCTTGTTACCCTCAAACAAAGAACACCGGTAAAAGATTTGTTTCAACCGGTTATTATGAAGGCCATAACGTGATCAAAGGGAGATGATTAAAACTACATAAGAAGAATAAAACGGGTGACCAGGCGGTCTAGGGTTAAGGTGTCAGACTTCTGTGCTGGCGGCCGGGGTTCAATCCTCGGTCCCGGCACAGATTTATCTGATTACCAAACCCTTCCTTCACCTCTGACAAGACATCTTGTGAATGTGGGGAATGCCAGGCCTCCACCGTGGTTCGGATTCCACGTTAAACTGTAGGTCCTCCATTTCATCTCACAATCACCCTACCATTACACATTAGCGTAAGTGCGTATAACCCGAACGGGTAGTAAGACGCGGTGCTAATAATAATAATAAGAATAAGAATAAAACGAAATAACATCCAAGCAAAACAAGCAATGTCTGTTTAGCCTATCTTTAGTTTGTTTTTTATTTACATATTTTATACTTAATTTTTATATTTGTTGCATTAGTTTTGAACATTTATATAAGAGTTGATTTTTAACAAATTTTCACCAGAAAATAAATATTTAATTTTAGTCTATCAACTTTTTATACATAATTCTAACATTTTACTTAACAAAATCCAATCGTTTTCACAAATAAATGTCTCTAAAGATTAGAGATCGAATCCCAGGTGGGTGAAATAAGAGATTTTTTTTAACACTGCTCATCAGGGTTATACGCTTATGTACTAATTACGCTAATGGTTTTATAGATTAGGAATGTTATATTTAGATAAAGTGTACCTTCATTTGCGTGAAGGGTGGAAACCATTTTGTAAAACCACCCTCAGTACACCCGACCGAGATTCGAACCTCTATCTCCCCATAATCAGCATGTTAGACTACTGCGAGAGTATCGCATTAGACCATGCGGCCACCGAAGCGGTTATGGCAGGTTTTTATCCACATGTGATTGGTGGATAGAATTTTCCTCATTCAAGGGCACCTCCACCAAATTACCTCCTTTTTGTCTGGTTCTTAAATATAAGCCATTGATATCTCATCTGTCAAACGTGCTAGCTAACTATATATATATATACAAAATTTCTTGCGCCATCTAAAGGTTGAATTGAATCTTTGCTGAGTTAGCAAATTGCTATCCGTGTTTGGCATGATTTAATCCATTCTTCTACCTATCTCACGTTTCTAGAATCATCGAACCTTCTAGTTCATAAACTCAAAATAAGAAATCTTCTTCCAAGGTAAACGTGCTACATGCAAAACCAAAACCTTGAAGGACTCACTGAGTTTCCAGTTCATGAATCTAAACAAGTCTTGAAGGAGTTCCCTTGCGTCGGAGTCCTTTTGCCTTGCTCTTCCAAGTTCGATACATCGGGTGGGAAGAAACCTTTGAAGATAAGGAGCGAAGAAGGGGTGTGGGGGGGTTGAAAGGTCAAAGGTGACAAGCCCACTGAATGACTATCATGTCTCCAAAAGAAAAGGTGATAGACAACGCTGTCTCTAGGCTTCGAGATGAACTGAACAATATAGCGGCACGTAAAAGGTAGGCAAAAAATGCAATCTAAACAAAATGTTCATGAAAATGTTCAGTTGTGGACAGTAAATTTGCTCTCAATTTAATCCGGAAACATTTTCAATTTTTGGAATTTTTTTTTAGTAATTGTTCTGTTCTGGAAAACAGTTGCAAACAGTTCTAAACAGAACGAATGCACTAAAGATGACCCAAGTTAAAGTTTATCCTTAAATTTAATTTATTCTGAGGTCGTCAACATCCGAAATATTCTCAAATGAGCTTCAATGAAACAATGGTAATGTTATCAGGTCTCTTGTCACACTCGGGTGACCTGGCGGTCTAGGGGGTAAGGTGTCAGACTTCTGTGCTGGCGGCCGGGGTTCAATCCTCGGTCCCGGCACAGATTTATCTGATTACCAAACCCTTCCTTCACCTCTGACAAGACATCTTGTGAATGTGGGGAATGCCAGGCCTCCACCGTGGTTCGGATTCCACGTTAAACTGTAGGTCCTCCATTTCATCTCACAATCACCCTACCATTACACATTAGCGTAAGTGCGTATAACCCGAACGGGTAGTACGACGCGGTGCTAATAATAATAATAATAATAATAATAATCTTATCACACTCACGTAACGATCACAGATCTTTGTGGTTGAGTGTGTCACTAACGTCGGGTCTGATGTAAATCAGATATATTAACACCTCATTATTTTATAATCATTGTCTTTACGAGTAAATACATTTCCACATCGGTTTCGATGATCTGAAAGTTTTAACCGACATATTTTAATCTCTATTTGTTTTTAATTTTATTCTTAATTTATGGTCAGTAAGATAAATGACATACCGCCATGTTTAACCATAACTTAGAGACTTCTGTCGATATGGAAACTTGCCCCCCACGACACGGGAAATTTGAGATATTTGAATGCTTATCTAATATTAACTAAATGGGAAGTATTAATTTTCAGCACGCCCACGTAACTAAAATAATTTTAACGTTGGCTTAAGGATTTGATAACAACGTCCCCGCTCCCCCCTCCCCCCTTCGTCCCTAAACACACTATTTGATGTATTAATGTGTATATGTAATAGGCTTTCCCAAACCAACACCTTAACTTACTCCGTCTATAACTCGAACCCCATACCTCCTATCAACAGTGACAAAAAAACAAACAAATGAGTCCAACGTCTTCAGGACTACTCTAGCGCTGTTACAGGTTCTTTAGAAACGGTCTCAAACTAAAATAAAGACTCGGAAGTTTAAAATTTGAGTAAAATGTTGTTTATTTTGTTCTAGCGACATTTTGTCTATAAAGTAGAACAACCTAAAATGTTTCCTTGTCATTCGTTGCTATTCATCATCTTCACGTAAGAAACGTCGGACACCAACATAATATTTTGTCCCCCCCACCTTCTTATGGGTAAAACATGTGTTTACCCAGTAAGTTGGTAAACCTTCTTCTTCTTCTTCCTCCTCTATCCGTCTTGTCTTCTCTCCAGTCGTACCAACCATCGCCGGGATTACGAATCACAGCACGTCACTCTTCGCCTTGTCACCACAAAGAGTCCGATGTTACACGACGCGTGACTTCACAAGGAGGTATACTTATGTGACGCAAAGGGTTATGAGCGTCGTTGTGGAAAGATAAGCGACCAGGATGTTTATGTTGAGTTTGATGGGTGTTTAAATGCAAAAATAAATAAACTCAGCATATTTTATTCAGTGGTGAAAACTGAATCATGTTTTAGAAAGGGATAAACTTGAGGTTGCGGGCTTTTTGTTTTATTTTTACCTTGTCACGTTGGCAATTCTTTTTAGGGGTTGAAGAATTTAATACACTATGTCTGAAATAAGATGGAGCATCTGCCCCCTCCCCCCCCCCTTCTTTTTTATATTTGAAAACATTCTTCCGGTGGTCGAATGGTCTAACTAAGCCAAGGATGGTCCAACAATTTTTAATCTCAACGGTCAAATTTGTCTGTTTGAACAGCGGAGGAAATAAGGATTTAGTAATCCCATAAACTTGACATAGGCCTACAAACAACACTTAATAAATAAACCATTACTTTCAATACTTATGTATAAAATTATATTTTTGCTTGTTAGAGTCGTTCAAATTTTACTGTCAAAAAAAGTTTATTACTTTAAAAAAAATATTTTGAAATATGCTTATACATACACTTTCACAAAACATCTTACTAATCAAATAAACACATCATAAATTTCTGTCATGATATTTTTTAAATAAATATATTTATATTTGAATAATTAGCCATTTTTCATCAAGGCGTCAGTCTCACAATAGATTATACTGATAATTATGGTAAGTATATCAGCGCTCGAGCCCCGGTCGAGTGTACTGAGGGTAATTTTTTTCCTCCAAATGATTTTCCACTCTTCATTCACGCAAATGAAAGTACATTTAATATAATTTCTACCTTCCTCATCATGACACATTAACGTAATTTGTACATATGTGCATCACCTGAACGGGTAGTAGAACATGGTTCTAAAAAAAGTTATTTAATTTATTACATAATTTATATTACTCTAAATACCGAATTTGGGTACTTTCGTGCTCCATGTTTATCCGTCCGAGCTATCCGAATACTTACACTAATGAAGGAGGTGTGAGAAAGATAGAATTTAGAAGATATGCTCCCAAATTTGCGTAAATTTAAGTAGAGTAAAAAATGTATGACTAATTTTTGAATTAGTCATATTTTTGAAAATTGTCATAGAACCGTAGTTAATTATTATATAAAGAGTGTTTCATATTCACCGCCTTCGTGGTCTAGTGGTCAGAGCTCATGGCTTTAAATCCCGGGTTCAATCCCTAAAACTTCAAAATTCTCCTGTGAAGCATTGGGTCTGGAACAAGGTCAAACTCTACCTCGTCAGGACCAATGAGGAGCTACTTGAATTAAAGGAGTAGAAGTAGCGGCTACGGTCTAGAAAACTGAGAATAACGGCAGAAGGTTTCGTTGTACTGACCAAATGACACCCTCTATCGGGAATTATTGGCACCATCTTCACCCTCATGCAACGGCCCCTCGGTCGGTTTAACTTGCTTGTGGGCTGACACAGAATTTTTTTTTTATTTTCTTACTATGACTATCAACAAAAAAAATCCATATTTTTCTGAGGAAAACTTACTAAAAAAAAGTGACTTGGTGGTCTTAGGGTAAGGTGTCAGACTTCTATGCTGGCGGTCAGGGTTCAATCCCCGGTCCCGGCATAAATGTATCTGATTACCAAACCCTTCCTTCACCTCTGACAAGACATCTTGTGAATTTGGGGAATGCCAGGCCTCCACCGTGGTTCGGATTCCACGTTAAACTGTAGGTCCTCCATTTCATCTCACTATCACCCTACCATTACACATTAGCGTAAGTGCGTATAACCCGAACGGGTAGTAAGACGTGGTGCTAATAATAATAATAATAATAATAATAATAATAATAATAATAATACTAAAAAAAAGCTTAAAGTAGTTTACTGATTGCTTATTTTTGAACATTTTTCTCTCATAATATAATATAAGTATAAGATGGTGTCGTACCATTAAAACAAAAAACACACAAAGAAACAAAAATATTTCTACTGCAAGATAAATCAACCTAAAAAACAAAGATGTTTTCATTCTAAATATTTGTATAGCGGAGAAAGGTAGCTCGTCCGACTGTTTTGAGAATGTGTTTATTTAACGGGTCCTGACACTGCTCGTGTTGTTCTTAGAGTGAAAGCGATCCATTAAAGTGGGAAGAACGTCTTAATTGTCCGCCGGGGCGACAAATGAACTCTTTTATAGAACAAACAAATTCATAAAAGAGCCGATGTTGTTGAAGGCCGTCTGGAATAATTGTTGTGGTTAGTTGCCATTTATTTTAGCTGTTGGCTTGAGGGGCAGAACCGACTATCACAAGACTCAAACTGTGTGGGTATAAGGGAACAGGACGAAACTTATGAACGCTTCATTAACTTTGGTGGACTGAAAACTACAACCCAATTTTCATAGGAAGAACCTTTTATATCACCCGTATCGGTGGCCGCATGGTCTCAAGCGTTACTCTATCAGTATTATTATTATTATTATTATTATTATTATTATTATTATTATTAGCATCGCGTCTTACTACCCGTTCGGGCTGTACGCACTTGCTAATGTGTAATGGTAGGGTGATTGTGATATGAAATGGAGGACCTACAGTTTAACGTGGGATCCGAACCACGGTGGAAGGTATGGCATTCCACACATTCACGAGTTGTGATTAATACACGTCTTGTCAGAAGTGAAGGAAGGGTTTGGTAATCAGATAAATCTGTGCCGGGACCGAGGATTGAAACCCCGGCCGCCAGCACAGAAGTCTGACACCTTACCCCTTAGACCACCAGGTCACCGCTCTATCAGTAGACTAGACTGCCGATGACGGAGAGATCGAGGTTTGAACCTCTGTCGGGTGTACTGAGGGTGGTTTTTTCCGAAATCTTTCTCCACTCTATTTTCCCCACGTGAATGCGGGTACACTTTATATAAATAAAACCTTCCTCGTCCCTAACGCATTAACTTAGTATATATACGTGTAACATGATCGGTCAGTGATAGGTGGTTCTAATAAGTAATAAAAAATAATAATGTTAATTAGAGTATTTTAGGGAGGGGTTTCTAGCCCTCCAAAATCCTCCCCCTCTACTTTCTCACGTGGGTACTTATTCTGCGTTCAGAAGTGATTGTTGAGAAAAGATTCTATCAAGGAAGGTTGGATAAGTTTTCAATTATAAGCTTGATTTGATTCCCGTCTGTTCGATAAACAAACCCCCATTACGACCCCCTAACATCCGCCGTAGCATCCTTGTAACGCACCTACCCTCCAGTCGCTTAAATTATTTTCTCCTCTGATATCCAGAAAATTCGAAACAAATCCGCTTTATTCCCTGTGTTATCCCCCCAAAAAAACCATTTACTTGGAACAACAAAATTAGTGTTTTTATGATAAATTATTGTGAAATAAATTGTAACCGTTTTGGAAACTGTTTAAGATCTCGAAGTAGAGATAAATTCTCCTAAACTTCTTTTATTTTTAAATCTGCCAATGTCAAGAGATAAAAGAATTATATAATATATCTAATTTTTTGAATAACTTCTTAAAATATCTCGGATCAAGATGAGACAAGAAAAAAGTTTTAGTAACATGCACACAAATTATGAAACGTTTCTTTATTTTTTTTAAAAAGTTTTTAGTTTAGATTCTCAGCTAGAGGGGATGAGATTTCGGGGATGAAGTGGGGTTGAAATTATAGTCCATACGCATGCGCAAGACATACATTCACCGAATTTGATATCGCTTCTCTCCGCTTCGTTGAAACTCGACATCAACAAAATATCAGTTGCCCTAGTTCAATAAGAGAATGCGCTCGTTAACAGTTGACAAACGAATAGATTTCTTTTTGAAAAAAGAAACAAATTAAGGAAGTGTTCATAAGCGATTTTGTTCGGGTCTTTTTAATTCATGAAAATGAAGTAGAAGTGATCAAGAGATTTGATTTGGTTGAGGCAAAAATACATCTTAAGAATATTAGCGAAGTTTCTTAAAACTTTTTAACTGTGCGCTAAGATAATAATTTAAAATAATGAAACACAAATACTAGTTAGCACTTCTCTGATCTTATTTAATTGTTGCAACTCTGTTTTCGTTTTCCTGATGAAGAAACTTATGACCCTGGTTTGTGTGTAAGTACTTCAAAATTTTCAATCAAACACATTATAAATAACTAAGTATTTAATTTTGATGGTTGTATTTAATGAAATTTTGCCAACTCCACTGAAACTAAATGTCAGGTAAATAAGTGACATTACCTATCATGGTTATTATGTTGAAATAATGTTTGCACAGGCATTTTATATACAGTCCAATTTTCAAAGGAAAAGCCTTTTCTGACATCTAGAAAAGTTACTAGATCTACTTTCACATATTCATACATCAAGTAATGTTATCTGCAGATGTAACATTTGATAGGTATAATCATTACCTATAAAATAACAGTAATATTATAGTAAAATGTTTGCACTGTTAACCTCAAAAAAAGTTCGTATTTTCTAAAAGGTGTTTCCTATGAAAATTGGACTATAAATGGAGTTACTAGCATCTGTAAAATCATATTTTTATTCTTTAAATAACTCTATACCTGAAAAAGCTCATTGTTCGAACTTGTGAACTGGGAAGCTTTTGTGAAGTTGTATTGTTAAAAATATATATAGACCCCTATATAAATTAAAAATGAGAAAACTTTGAAATCACAAATAATTAGTTTATTACTAATTTTTATATATAAGTACAAACAACAGATGTTAACAAACAGCGGGCACGTGTGGATTTGGGTCCAGATGGCTTGGGATCGATTCCAACTGGCCACATTGGCCACATTTGTTACATTTGAGTTTGCCCAGCCTTTCAAAATTCTAATTCTTGTGTAGTTTTCTTAAGGTGGCATGGAAGATAAGGTGAGTTACATCCTTTTTTTTTTTAGTTTTTATGACAAAAAACATTTTTCGTCCTAAATAAATAAAATATTGCTCCAGTAGGTAGTTCAGTTTAAATTTCTACTCGTATTAATCTCAACAGTTTTTTAATAGCTATAATAGGTATCGCATAATTTGAGCAAGACTTGTTTTTTTCTATTTAAAAAGTTTATTATCAAATGATAATATACTTATGATAAATTCAATAAATGTTAACGCGTTGCTAAATAATAATAATAATAATAATAACTGTTAATATTACTAGATTTCTCTACTGAATCATTATTTTATTTATTTTGACCTTAAAAAAAGGCGTCTTGTCATAAAAAACCTAAACTTTAACTCTTGTCCCATCTTAAGAACTCAATATCTTGGTTGGATTCCTCCATGTTGATTTAAATTTAACTTGTTTCAGCATTATAGGGTAGGTATGAAACAAAATTAATCATACAAACATAAAAATAAATCTAAAAATAGAATATAATTATTATACTAAAAGCTATTTATTTTTATATTTTCTGAATTTATATTTAAGTATTGATCATGCTTGGCTATCTTTATAATAATAATAATATAACACGCTTCGGTGGCCAAATGGTCTATGGCGTCACTATTGCAATAGACTTGACTGCCGATGACGGGGAGATTGGGGTTGGAATCCTAGTCGGGTTTATTAAGGGTGTTTTTTCCCCTAAATGGTTTCTCTTTACCCAAGTGCGGGTACACTTCCTCTAGATTAAACCTTTGCATCAAACATAATATTCGTAAATTAGAAAAAAAAATTAAATAATAATAACACATGGACACGGGATACGAACCCGGGACCCCTTGTTTTAGCGCGTCAATGCTCTTATAGAATATAGGTAGAGCATTTATACGTTAAACCAAGGATCTCTAGTTCGACGATTCCCGTGTCTAGGTGTCATGTTTCAAATTTACGATAAAAGATCAAAGGCTTTTACCGACACATACCCTTCTCCT